>JAJQOW010000847.1:0-78760 GCA_037975125.1 Latrodectus hesperus
CAATTTTCGCAGAGTGAACTGCTGCGTGATTTACAAGAAGTGAGTAAATTAGTTTCCTGAAGGTGTTTTCTGGGACTTTGAGCCATGTCGATATTACACTCCATGAGTTAACACGTAGTCTAGGCGTGGCCAGTGGCGCTATATTACGCGATGAGAATCCATATGCACGAAAAACCTGGTCGAGATGGTCCCACAGATTTGCGATTGGACTTTAATCCAGTGAGTTTGATGAGCAGAGAAGAACAGTAAACTCAACCTGGTGTTCTTCGAACCACGCACATACTCTGGCAACTATATAACACCTCGCATTGTCCTGCTGGTAGATGCTTTCATCTTGAAGAAAAACATTGCGTATATATGGCTGAACATGGTTGGTAACGACAGATGAGTATTTATATTGATCCATCGTGCCTTCCACAATGATGAGCGAACATAGAGAATGCCAGAAAAACATTCCCTAGATCATAATGCTTCTGCCTGGACTGTACAGGCAAGAGTTGTAGGGTGTTTGCTTTCAAAGATTGCTCATCTCAACGCCCATCTGTCAGAAGGAGCATAAAACTTGATTCAACAGAAAACGCTACGTGTCGCCACTCAGCGAACATCCAGTTAAGGTAATCGCGAGCGAATTCCCTCGTAGTCGATGAAAGCAATCAACACAAGTGCATGAACTATGTGTCTGCTTCAGAGACTTAGACATAGCAATGTTCGTTGAACAGTTTGGAAGACACTTGCTAACACACATCTGGAGGTCAGTTGCTCAACAGTAGCACGTCTATTCACCCGAACGCATCACCACAGCCATCGGTCCCCTCTGTCAGCTATGACCCGCAGCAAACCACATTTGACACATCCCTGATTTTGGACAGACCACTTTGCCCCCCCCACGCATATTTTTTACACACGAACAGTTCACAAACTTAGTTGTTCCGGAAATTCTTCCATTCTGAGCTCGAAAGCCAATGATCATGCCCTTTTAGACTTCGCATAAATAGCTGTTTCTGCATTACGCCAATATTTGCAATGTTTTCCGAAGTACTCACACACTCCTTATACGCTCAAGTGCACTGTGCTCCCATTTTGTTATTTAAAGACGACGTCGAAAGTACGCGGTGATCACATTAATGTGACTGAACTGTGCAGATCAATAATTTTCGCTTTTAAATGAAGTGCTCCGAGATCTAACACTGCATGTTTCGTATGGTCGTCATGAACTCATCGAGTCCAGATTTTGTAGGTACAGAATCGCGAAGGATGCGAGTAGGAATATTGCGACTCGACAAATTGCAATCCCTCTGAAGGTTATAATTCGACCTTTATCAAAGAGAGAAATGTGCAGCAAATATTCCTTTTACACGAGGCATGACAATAATTTTTCATCCGACAAGAAGTTCAAATACATTTCATGTATAGGTTATGTTTGTTTGTCGCTCAACGGTCATTTTTTGCACACGAGGCCTAATTAGACAGGGACCTAAAGCGGATTCCGAGCCACTGCAAACATCCATGCCCAAGGTGGTTGGTTTGTTTGTCGCTCAACGGTCATTTTTTGCACACGAGGGCTAATTAGACCGGGACTTACGGTTTAAAGTGGATTCCGAACCACTACAAACATCCATGCCCAAGGTGGGATTCGAACCCACGAACTGTTGAACCAAAGGCAAGAGCGCTAACCATTCGGCCGCCAGCTCGGCATGCCCAAGGTGGTATTCGAACCCACGAACTGTTGAACCGAAGGCAAGGGCGTTAACCATTCGGCTTCATATATAGGAAACTTGCTACACGATTTCTTCATTTAAGAACGAACTAATAATTTGCATATCATAACAAATTCTACCCATCGTGTAAATTTCACTTGTGTAATTTAATAAATAAGAAGCGGTTTAAATTAGTAGTCTATTTATGCGTCATCTCATAGAATATGTTTTAGTTTTCAATGAGACAAATTAAATATCTCTAAAAAGAAATGATGAAATTAAATTAAAACTGTGTTCAATAAAATCGACAATCCTATGAATACAAGAATAATTTTACTATACGAATGGCTGTAAAATAATTTTAGAAGAATAAAAGTATTCGCAATCACAAGATTTATCTTTAAATATTAAGTGCAAAAAAAAAAAAAAAAAAAAGGAGAATAGAAAATACCAACTAGAGCGGTTGAATTATTTGGCGCGGTTGGTGAATTTAATGTACTAACATTTTCAAGAATTTAAGAAATCGTTGCCAATTTCTTGCAAACTGTTCTCACTTCTAATTTCCAGTTAATCAATGTTCCATTTAACCAAGTTTACTTCCAGCTTCGAATTTTAACATTAATATCGAACTTTTAAACTATTTTAATTATCATTTTTAATAATGTTTCTGTGAAGTGATCAAGAGGATTCAAGTAGTCTGTTACTTATAAATAGATGATTCCGTTTACAAAGAAAATGCGCATATATTTTATTATAACCTAATTGAAACTAGGTAAAAAAAGGAAAAAAATCATCTATGTTGACATCTAGTGCCTAACGTTGTTATATTAGCAGTAATTCACCAAAATTTTCGGTCAGTAATTCGTTTTGGGAAGCATGTTATGAGATTCCATGGTCATTATCCCATCATCGTCAAGGGAATTGTTTTCGACCGATTGTGGAGGGATCAAATGTGAAATTTCGAATACTTGCAAAATGGTGGATTCAGTTGAAAAATATTTTTGTTCTAGATAGATAATTATGAAGTAAAAACAAAATGAAATTTTTGAGAGAAGAAAATCATATTACATTCGGTATGTCAGCCTTATTTTATTTTGATTGTTTTTAAAGCAACCAGTTCGAAGTGTGCTTCATTTCTCAACTGTTTAATATATATCTAATGCATAGTAGTGTACAAAGTATGGATCCAGCAATTACCAACGAATTTTTTTAATTGTTGCTATATGAAGATTTTTGGTGCACTAAAGCTAGTTTGAGGGAATTAGTTTCAAATGGGTTCTGAATCACTACAACATCCATGCCTTAGATGCGAATCAAACTCAGGGACTGATGAATTAAAAATCAGAGCGTTAAACATTCAACAACCATCTCAACAGCTGTGATGTGTTTTGATAAAAATTCCGTTTGCAGAAAAACTCTAATATAAGTCTAATTTATAATGCTTAAGGAAATATGATTATGGGAGTGGTTTGTTTTATTTGGAAAAATCAACATCAAAGGTTTGACAACTTCAAGGGGACCATTGTATTAACATTGGATACTTCAAATAATTGTTTTATAATCATTAATGGCATATAATACATACAGAATATTAATATTCTGTGAATTTTAATTAAAAATGCAGCAATCATTTAAAATTATATAAATCCCCTCTACACACACAATAGAAAAAGATAATCTGTAAATTTCTGATTAAATAATGGAATCTCTAACAAGAGATTAAATTAAATGCACCATGGTAACATCATAAAAGGATAAAAATATGTGGTAAATTTTACTTAGTGATTTTTTTTAAATTAAATAACGGAATTAAAATTCAGAAAATTTCTCAATTTATTTCTGAATTAATGATAAAATCATTTTAACACATTTAACTAAATTACTATGAATTAGTAATATAAATAAATGATTATGCTAATTAAATAATATAAAATTGGTGGCATGATAATCATTTTCAATAATTCTAAGATTTCTTTATTAAAATTACTGATATCTCAAAATATTATTCCAGATTTTGGTTATTTAAATTCACATACTTTTTTTAAAAAAATTAGCTTTTGTTTCTATCTTTAATGGTGATAATACTGAAATTGGAAGAATATACAGAAATATTCATTTTAGAAAATGTTTTATTTTGTAATTTGAACTAAGTAATACTTACAACAAAATGAATGTCAAGCAAAAGAATTACGGGAATGTAAATAGATTGGAACTTAAATTTTTAAATACATATGCAACCATTTATTAGTTTACATTAATATAAAGTGATATTAAAACAGTAATAGTCATACGGTTCAGAATAAATAACTGTCAAATAATACATATACAATAAATCCAGTAGGAATATATAAGGATTGTGCAACTTTTTAAAAGTGAAACAAAAATGAAATTGACAGAATAAGTTAATGATAAAATTAATTTCATTTAAAAATTGCATTACTTTTAATATTAATATAAAATATATTGTTAATAATCTCATTAATGTAATCTTTTATTGTTAGAACAATAAAAGTAAATATTATGTTTACTTCAAATAAATTTCTACTTAAAACAAAACGAATCCAATTTTGTATTATTAATATGTTTAAGTTGAAATTTTAGAATTGTAAGAAACATTTGATACTCTTCTAATACATATCTCCACTTATGATCTTAAAGAAATAGCATGTGCCTAAAGGGGAAGCAAAAATTTAATGATTTCAATGGCTCAAAATTTTTATTTTAAATCAAATAATTGAGATAAATTTGTCAGTTAAAAGGAGTATTTTAAATAAGTTTTGTCAATAAGTGATAATTATTTAGTTTATAAAATGTAAATATACAAAAAAATTATATCATATTTTAGAAAGTTTTTAAAAACGTAAATCTTTTTAAACAATACACAATGCAAATAAAATATTCATAACAGTAATTTATGATTTTTTATTTCCTGTTAAGGCGATTATCGTTTGAGGGTATAATGGAAAAATACCAACTATTTATACGCTTAAAAATCTTGCTTCATAAATAGGAAAAGATTTTTTTTCTTACATCACAGCACAAGAATAGATCAAAATTGAAATAATGAAAAACATTAGTATATAATTAATATGAAAAATACATCCTTAGCAAACTTACATGATTTAATATTTACACATGTAAAAAAAAGTTCAGGCAATATAGAGATAAAATTTCATTCAAAATTAATAATGAGTGAATTTAAAAAATGCAAACATTGAATTAAGATAATATAAAAGATACATTAACATGTATCTTACAATAGATAAAAATTTCCATAAAGACAAGGAAAAAATAAAATTATGTTCATGATAAATGAAAAAATAACTATATGCACAAATAATAATGTACATATGTACATAAGAAATAAAAATTACCAATAAATTTAAAATAATCAATTTAATGGCTTTGCCCGAGGATAAATGTAAAATATAAATCAGAATAAAAAAATATAAATATTAAACAAAATGACAGCAGGATGCTTTATTTCATATATACTAAAAATATTTTTAAAAATTTCAATTAAAATATTTTTTAAAAAAACATTGATTCTTCTGTGTAAAATTTACAATGAGACATGATATTGTTGATTGCTTTTCAAGATTGCACACAACTTTTTGAGTGCAAATAGAGCATTGATGAAACATTTATACATAAACAATTCATGAAAAAGTTCAAAAGCTATGAATTATGTAGTCTTTCTATTCTGTTCAAAAAGTCCCTGAAATAATGTTCCTAAGTTGACTATACCGTATGCACTTTTATGCATAATTTTATCAGCAGACATTTTCAAACTGTCATACAGTTGCTCATCTTCTTTTGATACTCTGAAAAATTCTGCATAAAAAAAGCCATTATAAATTTATATTAAACATATCTAAATTTTTAATGATAGAGATAAACAGATTTTATACACACAGGACTAAAATTTTATTACTAGTCTCTTACTTGCTAAATAAAAAATAACTGAACTTAAATAATTTCATTTAGGAATCCTATTCATTTATTTGAATTCTTTTAAAGGAGATTTGGAGGCTTAAGATATTCCCACATAATAAATATGCATAAATTTAAATTGAATCATTGATTCCTCAGCATCAAATATGCAATTAATACAGAAAAAATAGATGCATTACACAATACTATCTATTCAATGCAGTTACAAATAGTTATGCATATATATATATATGATCATGTATTTGAAAATAAGTATGAAAAAAAAGTTCAGTATAAAATTTTAGATCATGAATTAAGATAATCAATTAAGAAATATTTCACATAGCTGTATATAAGGTTAATATAATTTTAAATGAATTTCAATTGTTACATACTTTTTTCTTCATTAGAAAGACTGGCTTGAGCTTTGTTTCGATCAAACATATGTTGGAAATATGACAACTGATTATAGAGCTGGGATTCATTAAACTAAAAATAAAAAAGATTGCATTTATTGTATCTGAATACTACATGCCAATTATAATTAATTGTCCAAAAATAACATTAAAATGCAATTTTTAATTAATAAAACATTTAAAAAAGTAAATTCTATAAAAAAAAGTTTTGGCTTTGTTAAATTTTACAATAATTAATAATGAGTTAAAATATTTAAATACAAACATGATTTTTTAAAATATTTAAAAACTAACCTCTAAATGCAGATTAGAATTATGACAAGAGGGACAAACTGGACCTCCACTTGAAAATACTAAAGGTATTTTCTTTGTCTGATAAGCACATCCTACATCATCACATATCAGGATAAGCTAATATAAAAACAGAATATTTGAATAAATTTGTTTTTAAATAAAATAATTTTAAAAAAATTCCATTAATCACATCAGGCAATTCAAGAAGAAAATTTGCTGGTTTTTCCAGGGAAAGAAAGGATTGTAGAAAAAAAACTTTAATATTTACAAAAAAAAAAAAAAAAAAGTGTTAAGGACAATTTTACAACAAAATATCATACCAATGCAGAAATACAAATTACACAGAAAAGAGGAATTTATATTAAATTATTTAATGTCTATAGATAATAATTTCGTTTTTACTAGAGAAGGATTTATCATGAATGTTTATAAATTTTAATTCTTTATCATGCACTTGATCAAAGAAAAATATACTGAGAAATATACTAATTTAAATTTTTTTAAAGTGTATTTGAGTTTGATTTGTTTGTTGCTCAACGGTAACTTTTTGCACACAATTAGACAGTTTCAGCTTTAGAAAATTGTGTGATGAAGTAGTATCAATAAAACCAAAGTAAGTGTTGTTTTTAAGTATGAATCTTATTTTGTATGTGTTTCTCATATTGCATCAGAAATAATTATTTCTCATAGTATTTTACTTATAAAAAAAGTAGTTTGGTAAAAAAAATAATCTTTATAATCTAAAGCATTACTTTTCTACTTTACAAACTTCCATTTTTACAAAATGTTTTAATGGTCCCAACAATTTTGTAAAAATTAGCATCTAATTTATTAATTATGATCAAAATAACAACAACTGTGTAACAAATACTGAATTTGTTTTACCTGCCATTCAATGATAGATGAAAAAAAATGCTTGCACACTTTCATATATTTTTCATTGAATTCATTGCTTCAAACTTTTTTGTCAAAACACTTGCAAACTTCAAATGGTCAGTTATGGTCAATTTATTACATGTATTTTCTAAACCATTTGATATTAAAAACATTAACACATGACATGAAACAATGGAATTCCTCTCATAAAAGATGATATTTAGTTATTGAATTTAGCATTCAATGAAATCAATTCTCAATCTATCCTTACAGAAACCTTTCCATATGCTTAATAAACATTCATATTTAATCCTTTATTAATCTTTTTCAGGTTTACTTAAACTGGGACACCCTGAATCAAGTGCGACCAACATGGATGTGAGAAGATTTGCATTATTAATAGAATATTTTACATTTATAGCAAATCCGTCCTTAATAACAAGTAATCAAGATTCTCTGCATGATTTAATCAATAAAAAATGATAGGCTATTATTATAACTTATATCCAAGCAGAAACTACCTTATATCAGCATATAAGGCAAGGTATTTATTTTATTTAGTTTGTATGATTGTTTCATTAAAAACATTTTCATGACAAAAAATCTTTTTCTTGAATTACACAAGTACAGCCAATTAAAACCTAATAAGTAGATTATATGCAAAGAATGACAGCATTTGCTTAGTTCTTGTCATATTATATATATTCTAAAACATAAATCTCCAATTTGGATTAAAAAATAAAGAAAATCTTGATAAAAAGAAATATTTTAACAGAAGAACAAAAATATAACCTTATAATATCGAGATATATAAGTTCGCATGATCTTTTCTAGCTGATTCCTGAGAGCAGAAATACACTGTGTAAGCTTTGTTTTGCACTTCAAACATGAATCCAATTGAAAACAAACAGAAGTAGGCTATAGAATAGAAAGAAATATATATTAATTCATATTACATAGATATTTTAATGCCAGTAAACATGTATTGATGAAAGCATGAAAATAACTTTTTAAAAAATATTCTTTTGAAGTACAGGCATGTTTAACTCTTTATTCAAAAATAAATTTAGAATTATTTAATTATCATTATAGGTACTTTTAATGTCTAAATATTATACACTTTGAATAACCATTGATACCAAAGAATTAATAACCTAAAAATATAAGTATAAAATTAAATGTTTTTTTTAAAAATAATCTTCTATCTTTCATTAGCAATATCAATTTGAAGAGCAACTGTAATGCCTAAATAAAAATTTAGAAAATACTTTTGTTTCCAAATATATTGATTATAGAATCTATGAACATCATTAAAGTAACCTATAGTTTTGTTAGTTGCTCAAAAATAAACTTGTTTAAAAATTTGAAATTTGCATTTCAACTAAAAAAATTCTCTTTACATCAAATAAGTAGAAAATAACAGATTACGACTTTTCAAAATACTATATTAAGAAAATTTACAACAGTCTTGTAAATTCCATTAAAATGATATGACATACGCTGCCCAACATATGCATGTTTTTTAATCTTATCATTTAAAAAAAATCAAAAATAAAATCCATGTTTTATTTGAATGGCAGTCACATTCTTTATTTACTCTAGAGTTTCTGTTCACTTAATTTTCCCCATATTGTTCTTCAATTCTTTAGAATTTTAGTTTTGTCAGCAACTTGTAAGACAATACAATTACAATAATTATAATATAATTTAATATTAAAGTTATGAAGAAACAATATAAGCTTATGTATATCATTAATTTTCTACATAATTTAAGAATCTTGAGTTTCATTTTAACTAACCTAATTTTAATCCCAAAAGGAAAGTGATAAAAAAGAAATAATGAAGAAAACTTTTGAAATATTTGCAAACCTCTATCCTTAATGGACCATCAACAATTATTTCTTGATTACACATAGATGCAGGACAATTAAAGACAAGTTTTTCACAATCCTTAAAACGATCTTTGTCATCAAATAATGATGAAGGATTCAAGAGCTTGTCTTCTTCTTCTTCAACAGCACGGATAACCGAACGATACTTTGATTCATCCATTCCTAATTAAAGAGAATTTCCAAACGTTTGAATTTAAATATAATAATTTTATAATGTACCATAATATGACAAAATTAATAAGAAATAAAATTATTTTGTTTTAAAAATTAAAAACATGAAACCCTTGATTAATTGATAGAAATAAAATTATCATTTTGTGTATTCCAAATGTAAATAATTTATCAATTTTACTGACCCAACAATTTAGCAATCATAGCTGCATCAGTTCCTTCAATAGGAGCACACAATCGAGAAATAACTGGATGTATTTGTTGTGTTAAATAGTACAATACATCTGAAACGGTATTTAGTCAAAGTAATTAATAAGTACAAAATAAACAATAAATTCAAGAGCACAACTAAATATTGTATAAAAATTATATATATATATATATATATATATATATATATATATATATATATATATATATATATGTCTTTTTCATTGAAGAATGATTTCAAAAAAAAAAAAAAACATGTTAATATTGAACAAACATTTACACATAATTATGTATTAAAATGTGCTACTTGTAAGTTTAAAAAAAAAAAGTACACATTAAAATTTTAAGAAAAGATTGCAGTTTTTAAAACTGATAAAGATATTTCCCATAAATGTAAATATTTTCTCTGAAGCAAAATAGATTTATTCTATATGAAAGTTTGCAATCAAGAGAATTTTATATTGCTAAACTTACCGATTTTCAAATTTTCATTCGATTTCAATTCATCAGGGTGGTATGCCCTTTGCGTTGCAGGCTGATCAGTGCCATCCTATGGAAAGCTCACAGTTAATATTTATATGTAATTGAGAGGAAGAAGAAAAAATATTAAAATAAATAGCTTATTTTTGTTAATTTTTATAGTAACAGAATTTATGAGAATGGCAAACTTATTTTGATTTAATTGCATAAATTTAATATCACAAATGATAGAAAGTATATAAAAATTTTAATGCAAATTTTTCTCAAATACAAGCATACACATGATTTCAGTAATTTGATGTTTCAATCTAATCAATGTCAAAAAATTATTATCTTGATAATTTCAACAAGATAGCAATAAAAATGTTTAAGATACAATTTAAAACAAATATTTTCTTAATTTGAAAATTAGAAATAGCAACTTATTTTAATCTGAAACATTTTGAAGTATCACTACATATCAATTTGTATTTAGAGGAAAAAAAGTTTATAAATTTGTAGAAGTAGATGACATAGTTTGATAAAGTTTTACAGCAATGATTATTTTACTATTTGTGTTTTTAATATTTTGATATATAAAGCTCTTATATGCAAGTTATAATAAAATATGCAAATAATAAAACTTACTAAGCAAATGAGGTAACCAACTGTATCACCCATTTTCAGTTTTTTTGAACCTTTTTCATTGATTCGAACAGCTACTGAAACATGTGGAAGATTCTTCTTGTTTGAATATTCTTCAGGATTTTTAGTTAGTTGCTATAATTAAATGTATATTAATTCAAAACCGAATATGAAATCATATGGTTTACATGGACAAAAACTTTTCAGCTGTAATTTTAACACATAACAAAATCTATTCTATATTTTAAATGTATTACACTTGACAAAAAAATTAAATTAATTAAATTCAAAAAGAAATTAGGAACAAGCTTGGGTTTCCATAATTCAACAACCCATATATTTAAATAACATTAAAACATACACATATTTAATTTTTGCACTTTTATAAAAGTATTGAGTAATTGCCACAAATAAAAGAATGAAAGTTAATGATTAACTATACTTTATAAATGATATAATCTGTCAGAGGTTTTCTCCCTTGAGCAACTTCTTCACCCAAAGTTATGAGGTGGGAATGTATGTTTTCAACAATCTCATCTTTTGATTTATTAGATAAAATTTCTTTTATGATATACCTAAAATATAAATAAATAAATATAAAATATTTTGCGTGAATAAGAATCTACAATCAAATGAATAGATATCAGAATTTTCTTTAAATATTATACTGTATTAAATATAAACATAAGATTAAATAAACTAAACTCCATGGCACCACAGCCCATGTGGGCCAAGGCCTACAGTGCTCATAACTGTTTTCATGACCAAGGGCCCTGGGGTGCGAAGCATATGTCCCAATTAGGTGGTCAGACTAACGTAAGACCCCCAGTGTTTAGTTCCCAAGCATGCTTGGTACTCAGTTAATTGACCCACTTAAGGGATGAAAGGGTGAGTCAAGCTAGCTCAGCCCGAGGATCGAACCTCGGACCTGTGTCATGGGAGTGTGAAACGCTGCCACTAAGCCACCGGGCTTCAAGATTAAACAACTCATTTCAAAATTTTATTGTCAGCTATAGCTCCACTTTAAGAATCAAAATAGGCTTCCTAGAAGGCAAGTGGGTGGAATGAAAGGGGTGGCGATAAGGAAAACATTATGTGAGTATCATCAATTAGAGTTGCACAGAAAATTCAGTGAAAAAAGGGGGGGATAACACTTCCGACTTATTTAATGTGCAAAAAGGCATGATCATTGGAGCTCATTTTCTCATTAAGTTTCCTTATTATATCGAATAATCAACATCAGGAAGTTTCAGAGGTCACCATGTCAAAAGTTATGATACCATAAACAAATCCAGAAAGATTTCTTTAATGCTAAAAAGTAGAAGTTAACTGATTGGGACAGATGAGTGTCGAAAGGGTTAGTTACCCAATTACATAAATAAACCCCTGAAATGAACTATGATTCTAGAATCCTATATTTTCAAAACAATTCAATGTGAGTTCATTATTTTGAATATACATGATAGAGAAGTTAGCCTGAAGTCATGTGAATCATTATATTAAGCTATGAAATGCTGATAATAATACTGAAACCACCAAGATTAAACACAGCAGCACTGTAAATATGTAATTTGATTGGACAAATAAGATTACATTGTTAAGATTTCTGAAAGAGTGCTCATCTATTAAACACTTTCATGGTATGAAGCATAGTTTTTAGCTTGAAAATCTAAACACACCCCATACCATGTAAGAAAGAATCCAAGAAGGTGAGGTATGATATATATAAGTTCAGGGCTACTTGTAATACTAATGAGAAATTTAAACACACACATTACTGCAATATTATCAAATTATATTTAAATGATTGACAATTTTCTGATAGATGTTATTTTTCGAAGATAACAATCTTAATCATATAGCTTGCTGCGTATAAATATAAGTTTTGGTTTGGTTTGTCACTCAACAGTCATTTTTTGTGCAAGAGGGCTAATTAGACTGGGACTTACAGCTTAAAGTTGATTCTGAATCACTACAAACATCCAAGCTCAAGGTGGGATTAAAAGGCGAGAGCATTAATCATTCTGCTACCAGCTCGGCCAAATTCATCAAATTCATAATTTCCTAGGGATATTTAGGATATATGTGCTCACTATCCTCCTCCAAATACATTGATGACATTGAGACTGCTCCACAAGGTCTACGAATTCACTTTAACATGTCACCAGGCATTTTTAATCTATTAAAAGTCTTTGTTTTTACTTTACCTTAATTTTCATAACAATGTAAAATACAGACATCAATTTTTTAAAGAGCTTTATAAATTAGAATAGATTTAAAAGTCAAGAAAAGTTTGAAATTAACGATTTGAAAGAAATTAATGTCAATTCTTAATAACAACTTTTAATGCCAAATTAATAAAAAAAAATTTTGATTAAGGAAGTAAAACAAAAGGTTGAAATTCAGAAGCATAATATATTAAGCTTTAATGACTCTTCAAATTATGATACATAGTTGAATGAGTGAGAAACAAAGAGATGAAAACTATTTAAAGAAGAAAGCAAACAAAATTTTATGTTTCTTTTTTATTCAATATTTTACAATAAAAGGCAATTTATTTAATTTTCTTAAGAATAAAATCGTAAAGATAAAATTTTATAGTAAATGTAGATCTCTAGTAATGCAAAAACAAATGCATTTCATAATTATAATTTTATGGCTTTTTTTAAAGACATTTATTTTGTTAATTTTATTTTTTCTGCAAAATATGCAATTGGGAATGTAAAACATTATTAAACATAAATCCTATTAAAATTTTTTCAAATAAAAATCATAAATTTTATTATTTTGACACATATTTTTTAATGTTCATTTAAGAAAAATAATTTTAAATATTTTTAATTATGCTAAGCTCTAATGATGAAAGAGGCAAACAAGAATTAATTATCACACTGGCACATAAAATAAAATTATTTACACCTGAAAATATATTACTAATTATTAATATGCATAGTAGAAACACACAACTTACTGCCCAGCATCCTTAGCTAATTGAGACCAATCTCTACGAACAATGTCTAGACCTTTTATCTCTTCTTTTGTTACAACTTGACCGCTGGATTGAAGTGACACTGATAAAGCAGCATATTTTTTCTTCTTGAGGAGAAGCATTGGTTTGTATACACCATCAATGTCTATTTCAAGCAGTTTGTACAGTTTATTGATCTCGGCTTTTACCTGGAAATATTAAAGTATTATTGGCGAATTCTAGCACAAAATTTTTTAACAAGAAACTGATCATTACACTTGTATTTGAAAAATTGCCCTTAACACAAATTACATCAGTAGTTCTCAGATTTAGAACAGAATAAAATGAGCAAAATGTTTGCCAATCAAGTAAATCTTAAAGTTAGAAATTAAGAGGAGAAAAAATAAAAGAATCAACCATGAAAGTATATATATATTTATATAATATAAATGAAAATATCAATAATGATTTGGTTTGTCTGTTGCTCAATGGTCATATTTTGCAAAGTAGAACTAATTAGCCCAGATTTAAAGTAGATTCTGAAGCACTAGACACTCAAGACCAAGATAGGAACCAAGCCCACAAATTATTGAATCAAAAGCCACAATGCAATTCAGGTACCTGCTCAAAAACCTCTAAAATGGATAGTACTAATAAAGACTCATTATAAGAATTCATACAAGTATCTTAAATACTGAATCAGGTTTTTTCAGTGATTAAATGTTATAGGATTTGGCACTGGTTAAAAACTAATAATATTTATGTTAATGATTGAACATAAAAGAAAAGAATATTTATAATAGCATCTAAATATACCAGTTATTTATATAAGTGACGAAAAATAAAGTTTAAATCATGCAGTTCAATCCAGTCAATTTTAATCACTATTAACAATAATATTTATCAAGTTTTGCTTTAAAATTTTCATTAAAGAGAACAAAGATAAAACTAACTATCTGAGACTAATTCATAAGTTATAATTAATAAGGCTTTTCATTTGGAAAACTGTCAATATCTACAACTACTTAAAATAACATTTCCTTTTCTTTTAAGGTTTACATATTTCATACAAACATCTCAATAGAATAAATAACTTCTTTACTCACATAAAAATAAGCAGATTTAAAAAATTTGATATTAAATTTCAAATCACATATCACAGTGCAAGAACTCCACAAAAATTTGCTTTATCTAATTTCGAAAGTATCTTTAATATTTTAATATATTATTGAAACTAATCTTTTTATATGATTCAAAATTTCTTATTGCGGAATGATTAAATAAGTTAAATAATATTGGCTGTTTTTTAAAAAAACCACTAGTAACCAAAGGGAGAAAAAATTTAAAACAAAATCCCAACAATAGAATAAAAGTTGCCAAATCGAACTTGAAGATATAATTATACTTATCTTCAAGTCAAATTGGACAACTTATATTTTATTGTTTGTCTAATTATGTTTTCAATAAACACTGCAAATTTTCAAAGATGGGAATAAAATTCACATACAGCTTGATTTTAAATTGTTTATCACGCAATGGTGAATTTATGTACACAAGGGATAGTTAAACCAGGATATGCTACATGGATACGTTTTTTTTTTCCAATGGTGGGCACACTTGGGTGAAGAACCCTATGCCACAACAAGGCCAGAAGCTGCTACTCATTTGTCGTTACCCAGGGGGCACCTGTTAACCAAGTCACGGAGGCGAGTAGCGTTACACGCACCATACCACCACAAATCCGTTTATAGAGCGGACCACATTCATACAACATCACAGAAGAAAGGACAGAGAAACAGAGAGAGAACAGAGAAGGGAAGAAACATCCATGCCCGAACTGGGATTCAAACCAGGGACAAACAGCTCAGGAGTCAGGATAGCTAACCACTCAGCCATCGATCGGCACTACATGGATTCTGAATCACTGCAAATATCCAAGCTTATTGTGGGAATCAACTCGCAAACTATTGAACTGAAGGCTAGAGCACTAGCCGTTTAGCTGTTAGCTCAGCAATCTACTTAGAATACGAAAAATGAATGTAATGAATTTCTTTTTGATATTATAAAAATGACTAGAATGATTTTTATTTTACTTACAATAAAATAGTTAACAACAAATATTGTACAATAACAATACATTTTAAAGATCAGATTACAATAAAAGACCCTTTAAAATTGTTTTTTTTAATTGTTAATTTACTGCTTTATACCCTTTTGTTATGACAAAACTGCAATACAAGATACAAATTCAAACCATTCATATTATACATGTCCAAAATAGAAACTGAGAGTTTCTGAAGTGAAAATTATTTATATATACTATAAATAATTTCTAATTACCATATTTTCCTGTATATAATCCGCAACAATTTATAAAATGAATAGCCAAAAATTTAAACTGCTGATAATTTGGTGCCAAATAAAATAAAAAATACATTCATTATAATTAAAAATACAATAAATTCTACAGAAAAAAAAACATTTATAAAGATCTGTTTGAATCCACCTCAACGCAAAGTGCGATTAACTGAGATGAAAGCTCGATATCGATCTATGTCCGAGAAGATTCTAGTAAAACTTAATCGATTTTTAGATTTTAATAACTTAACGTAGTTTAGAAATATTTTTTAAAATAAATTATATTAGTTTCTTTAATAGTTAAATGAAAGAAATGGATTTCTACACGTGGAATACATTTTTTTCTTTTGTACCACGCAGGTTATGTTCTTCACCTTACATTACATCTGTGAATTAATAATTTGCACTTCTCTTTTTAGAGCGAAACAGATCATGTCAAAACAGAATGCGAAATGATGTTAATGAATTGCAATTTTAATAACCGTTCAGAAGAGCTAAATTCGTTCTTGAACGTGCTGAATATAGATAAAATAAGTCAATATTGGCGCCATCTGTTATTTATTTTATGAAACTAAACGTCATTTTTTTTCAAAACTTTATTGCAAACTTTTCTGATGAAAAATATTTTTTTGTCAGATTATTTGCGGCGGCATATAATACGCACAATGAAATTTGAAACTTTTTAAACCCGTAATCTGCGGATTATATACAGGAAAATACGGTAAATAAAAAGCATCATATACAAATTCAAAATTACGTACCCTATTCCCCAATTGCATAACTTCATCCAGTTCAGTCTGATTGGTATTGATCATAATAGAATCTGTATCACCATAAATGACATCTAGACCCATCTGTAAAATACATTATAATAATAAAATAAGTAAATATTTTTTAAAAATGAATGCAAATGTTTAGTTTGAAGTAAACTAAAAATAATATTTACCTTTTCAACTAATTCTTTTGTTTTGAGTAAAATCTAAATAAAAAAAACAATATAATTAACTGAAATAATTTAAATAGAACCAATTAAGTGATAAAAGATTAGTCAAATATCATAGGCAGTTCATTAAATGGCATAATTTATTTTGTTTATTTACATTAATTAGAAACACTTTTAAGGAAATCATTTATTTAGCATGTCAGATGAAAAATAATCTTATATATATCCCAAACAACAAAGAATAAATATTTAAAGACAAATTCAAAAATATAGGAAAATAAAAAAATAGAACAAATAGATCTATTTGTGTTATTTTTATATACTAATTTTTGATTAACATATGTTTTTAAAGTTAATATATTGACATTGCAGGCTAGTTAAAAGTTTCATGTTATTAAAGTTAATATTTTGAAAAAGATGAAATACTTACTTCACGCCCCTTACGAGTAATCAAAGCTGCCAAAGGTTTTGCATAAAACCTTGAATGAGTGAAACCAAGACAACCATACATACTATTAGCTGTCAATTTCAATGCTCTCTGTCTGATGTCATACTAAAATAAATTAAAAATACAAAAAATTGCAATAAATATCAAATAGTTGAAAAGTTGTATATAAAAAATAAATTAATAAAAAATATTCCACACAATATTTATGAAATTAATTTGCCAAGTTATCACGTTTCCGGAAAATACTACACATTTTGAATAAATATATACTTTTAAAAGAAATATTTGGTTTAGTTTATTTCTCGCTTTATAATTACTATGGCCACAGGACCAAAAGATTCCAATTAACAACAAATATCCATAATTGTTGTGATAGTTGAACAGATGTGGCCAGAGAGATAATTATTCACCTACAAGCTCAACAAATGAAAAAATAGCAAACAAGTACAACGAAGTACATTTCATTAGTACTAAGTACCACATAAAAAATCTTAAGCCTTTTCTGAAAATATCTATAGGAGTCAAATTTCTATTAATTGTATCAACACCATTGAGCTTTAGTAATAATTATTTAAAGATAAATAGAAAGTCAAAATATTAGGGATCAAATGTATAAAACATTTAACTGTTAATATTACTTCACAAGTATTAATTATTTTAAGGTCAACTCTTTCTGCAACTAACATAATCTTAAATAGAATAATCAAGAAGAGTAAAATAGTTTGGTGAAGTAAAGCTTGTCCAAAATAAAGTGATCAGCTTAATTGGAACACAATTTGTACTTTTGGTCAATCATTTAAAAAGTAAACAATATTTACCATCAACTGCATAACTCTGTAAACCTGCTTCCAAAAAAGCATGATTGTTATAATTTAAATAAGTTATATAGAAAAACATTTGACAGTAAACTTTTTAATTATAGCACATATACTGTCAGAATAAAACTTTACATACATAGGATTCATTCAACAAACATTAATTTACCTAAGCATATTGATAATTAACAAAATAAAAACAATAACTATATTTAATGTTAAATTTTGTACTGGAAAAATTACACAGAAAAATATTAATGTATTTTACAGAAAACTTGATTTTGCAAATTTTTATGGAAATGAGTTTTTAATAACACAGTACCAATGACATTTAGGTTTTACAAAATTTAATAGTTAAAAAGAAATTTTAGATAATCCTCTCTGAGATTTTAGATAATGAGAAACAAATCTCACAGTATAATAAATATGGCTATGTATGAGTTTTGCACACAAAGATGTAAATGTTAATAAGAACCTACAAAACTGAAAGGGGATTCCAAACCATAATTAATACTCAGGAGCTGTTGAGCTTTAAGTCAGAGAGCCAATTATTCAGCTTCAAGCATTAATTGAAATAAGTGAAAAATTATCTTAAGAAAACTAACTACAAATAGATATTTGAATAAAAATGATTATTTATGAAACTGCACATGAAGACTTTAAGAATGTTCAATAGAAAAACAATTATTACTTGAGCATATCGATCTTTAGTTAGATCATTAGCTTTCATCATTTGTTTGACTTGTCTTCGACTTTCAACAAGTTTACGAATTTCAGCAGGCAAAATACCAGGTTCTGCTCCAGTATCAGGTACATCAATTTGAAGTTCCTCCTAAGTAAAAAAATGCTAAATTTAACATAATTTTTTTAGCTTAAAAATTTGTTTCATAATATTAAATAAGCATATCTTATGTTATACAGTCAGGAGTTTAAAGGAAAAAAATTTTAACCTCTTCAGTAGAGTCAGAAACTGGAACTCTAGGAATAGTAGTGAAGCATATATTGTATTCCTGAATAATTGAAGGATATAAACTGTTGAAATCCATAAGCAAAATATATTTGTCATAGAAGCCTACAGAAAGATAATGAAATTGTTAATGACATTTTCCATATTCAGCAATAAAAATGTTTGAATAGCATACTAATATTGATTAATTAAAATTTCAAACAGACATCAAAACAATTTAATAATTTACAAAAATATTCAGAAAATATATACAGAAATAAAGTAATAGCGTATATATTTCAATATGAGAAATGAAAGAACAACTGTTATAATTTAGCATAACAGCTCTAAATGCTTAAACTTCAACTTCAAAGAACTATACGCACAGCTCAAAAAAATTATCAATTATGTTTCTTCCCAAACATAGTACATATCAATGATAAATCATTTTATTAAGAACTAAACATAACATTTTCAAAAATGACAAAAAATGAAATTTGTTTTGTTTGGTTCTTAAGAAATTTTTTACTACCAATACACCTCTTTTGATAATAAACCATCTTTTTTTCAGAGGGGGGATGGTTGTGAATTACACTTTGTTATCTATTCAAATAAACAAATACGATTAAATATTGTTGCAAATATTTATTCCAGTAAAATTATTCACATAAATAGATCACAAGTAAAAAGTTGCATTTTAAGCAATAGTTTATATAAATTCCATTAAAATTTTTTTACTGCACCTAAGGAGCTGTTTATTTTCCACTTTGACATAACCTACTAAATTACATATTTTGGAAATGGCTAACAATATATTGGATGCTGAACACGCTTTCAATGTATTACTTTGCAAAAATTATTGATGTACAAGTATTTAAAATAGTTATTAAGATAATTTCTTCTTATAATATGAAATTAAAGCACATATATTGATAAAAAAAATGGATTTTAATATTAAAGAAACATCTCATTCCAACACATTTGAAAGTAAGCATCTAATTGTCAAAAAATAGGACAGAATATTTCATTTTTTACCTATATTCTTTAACATGATATTAAACACACATGCAACAATGTAATTGAGCAGCAATTTAAAGGTACTGTTTTATAAACTATTAATTAGATACACGTATAAGAATTCTCAAAGGAAGAAAAAATTTAAAAAAATGTTTAATGATGGTTAAGTGGTAGGAAAAGGAAAGTTTTAATGAAAATTTTACGAGATGGATTACATGGCATTAAATATTTAAACACTGTAAAACAGTATTATTTCTATGTATTAAAATATTAAAAGTTTGGTAATAGGTTTATTTAGTTTAATCCCTTTTAAAACTTTCCCTTATAAGCACATTAAATAATTGATTCAATTTCTTGTTAAAATTATAAAAAATTGAAATCATTGAGTGAATAGTGTTGTTGTTTGCCACACACTACTCCAGTCCTATAAATATTAAATTAAGTTAAGACTATCAGTAAGTATTTAAATGTCACTAGATCCAGTGCCATGAAGGATGATTTTTAATCCTTCATTTAAGGTGATTAATTTGTTTCTGAATACCGAGTAGTTTTCCAGGTTGGGTTTAGAAAGCTGGACAGAAAGATTCACAATAATGACACTACTCCCAATGTTATTCATATAGTCTTTACTGCCACCTGTATAGATCAAATGACATCACTGGGAATGCTATCTTTGACTTTTAGAACTAACTGTCTTAGGTAATCAGGAGTATCTGAGTTCTTGTTTGCTATGGACATAAGTTCAGTGTGGAAAAGAACTCTGTGTAGGCTCTCAGTCGGGCTGACACAAGAGAGGATTGCTTTACTGATTGGGAAATAGTAGTTAAAATATTATATTTAAAATGCATTTAAACAAGCATAATTAGATCTAGAAATGAAATCAGCAAATTTTATTATTATTTAAAAAAGTAAAAATTTTAATAAATATTATAAAGAGATTAATTTCTTTCTTGAAATAATACAATAAAATTTAAGAAAGTTCTTCAGATATTAAAATGCATGCATTTAATTACTTTTTAAAATAATTCCTTCCTTAAGTTGATTCAGTTTTATTCACTCATATTGTTTCTTGTATGTTAAAAGGATAAAACAATATGAATTCTATTAATTTAAATCCAAGCTGACAAATTTACCCACCAAAAAATTCACAATTCTCAATCAATAAATTAAATTTAGTTATAACTTAAAGTTAAATAATGCTATAAATAGAGAATTAAAAAAACTGTATAAATAATTAAATATAATGTGTTCTTCCTGCTTTTTATTATTATTGCAAATAATAAATTACTGGAAATAAGGTCCTTATATATAACCTAAAAGTTCAATTTTAAAAATATCTATAAGAAAACTTGCCAAATATTTCATTATACTTTTATATTATTTGGAAAGTTTTCTTACATTTTCAAAATTTCCAAATATTATAAACTAGAGAAAAGTTTTATTTCAGTAGACAGAATAATAAATGTGTAAAATAGTCAATATTTCTTTTCAGCAAATTCATACAAACATTAGCTTAACAAAAGATAAACTCATTTAAATAGAGTAAACTATTTATCTACCTCTTTCATTCACACATGCATACAAAAACAAAATATTGATATTTGGAATAATAATTTGAGTGTATAGTCAATATTTTTCAGAATTTCTTAAGACATTTTTTGTATCTTTTGAATCTTTTAAGACATACAAAAAATGCAGAGAACAATCTTAAGAGATACAGAAAAATACTTTCACTACATAAAATAAGTTCTTCACCAACATAAGTAAAACTATAAATGAATTAATACTCTTAAAATAAATATTCAAAGGTAAGCATATGAGAAAATTTGCTTCATTAATTTGAAACAATTTACATAAAAATTCAATATTTTAACAAAATCTTTTACCCTTTTTTGGTTCCAAAACCAAACCACCTTCATAAGCAGGTTTCCTTTTTCCTTTCTTTGCTGTGAGTTCAATTTCCTCACCATCTTCCTTTGAAATCTTAAATAAAAGAATAGATATTCAAAATAAACAATAGATATAAAAATAAACAAAAATTATCCAACTATTAATAAGATTAAATAAAAAAAATAAAAAACACAACACACAATTATTAAAGCTATTTATTTTATAATAATTTATTAAAATGGTATTCAATATGTACCATCATGAATGTGAATTATAAAAAAAACAAATATTTATGAGCTGCATCAAATAGTGAAATAATTCAGAGATATACATTTTTGGATTATGACAAAATCTACAAGTATAAAAAGAACACACAAAATACAGTTAAAAAATGGAGAAGGTTTACAATTTAAAGTATTTTATGTCATTTCCAAACACAAATTTTAAGGACATCAAAAAATGAATAATATTTTATAAGATATGATGAAATAATAATACACCAATTATATTGTTTTTTGTATTACATTGTTCTGCGATCAAAATTGTTTCCCGAAATTTTTCACCCTTTTAAAAATTTTTACTTTAAATAAATGATAATAATGCATGAATTTCAATTTCAAGTAACTGAAAAAAAGGAATATTTACAGAATTTTCTTTTTTTTTTTTTTCTCTCTTTTTGAAAATTAGATTGTTTAAGCTCAATTGAAAATTTTATTTCAAAGAAAATACAACATAATACATCTGTTGCTTAAGTTGTTCCTTAGAAACAACTTCCAATTTTGGTTGCTTGGTAATATTTAATGTTTTTAACTAACTATTCAGTCAGTCTTTATTATAATCACTACAAATGTTTCACAAAAGCCCGTTGAGTAAGACTTTTATCGCAATATATTTAATCATTACAGAGTATATTTAAGTTAAAATTATATAATGTAAATTATTTTTTAAAAATATTATGAATATAAGATACATTTAAGCTGGTTATTTAAATTTTTTATTATTGTTAAAAATTAGTTACTCAAATTAATCTGAAAATTCGGAGAAATTCTTTGATTCAGTATAATTTTTTTATTATGTTACATTTTATCTCAATGGAATCAAATTTTCCTGATATCTAAACTAGACAAAGTTTTGATGAAAATAGGACACCAATTTAAAGAACAAATTAATTTTTTGCTCTTTAAACTTGCAAAAATTGTCTCCTGCATAAAATAAAAAAATAGCATTAAGAATTTTTTACTTAATTGGGTCTCTTAATTATAAATTAGCACTTTAAAAATAATACTTTTATTTTTTAAGGAAAAAAAAACAAATAGATTTTCAAGAAATGTAGAAATATCAAAAATAATATTTTATACAACTATTTTGATAATCGATTGTCAGAAAATCTTACTGAAAATAGCTCCAATTTTATTTTTAAAAATATTATCCATTTAAATCATTATTTTAAATTTACAAATCTAAAAGCAATGAAAATTATTCCATGTAAAAATAAAGCTAAGTCAAGCATTGAATATTTATAAAAAACTTTTTTTTCCATTTTATATATTTTATTATTTCACAGAAAATAATTACTTAAAAATAATTAAATAAAAATTTACAATTTTTTTAATAATATACCACCCCATATAAAATTGTATAATTTTGAGACAAAGGCTACAATTTATGAATACAAGATAAAAATATGTATAGTTGAAATATTTAAAAAAGTTGCAAACTATAATTATTAAATTGATAAAAATTAAAATACTTAAAAAAATCTAATTAAAAACAAGCCTTACTTATAATCAAAGTAAGTCTTCTGGTAAAAAGATAAGATATATTATCTTCTAATGAAAATTCAATATTTCAATAAAAGCAAAAACTGATACAAATTTGAAAAAAATACCTGAGATTTTTTCCCCTGAAATTTTGGAGGATAAATAAAATTCTTAGCATGGAAAGCATGTAGTAACAAAAATTCATTGCGTTCAGATCTTCCACCTAATAATGTTCGTGACTGCAAGAGAACATTTGTGAAAGTTACTTCTTTTTTTCATATCAAAACCATATTCAGATAATTATTTAAAAAAACAACAATTGTATACCTAAGATATTAAATTTTAATAGAATTTTAGACATTAAATATTAATAATTGCATAACAAAAATGAAATAACTTACAACAAAATTCAAATTTAAAATTTGCTACAAATATTAAAATTATTTTTTTCATTTTGAAATTAATTTCATTCTTTTAACATAGTTGTACTAATCTATATTATTTCTTTAATACTCATATTTATAAATTCCTATTTTTAATTCAGATATCAATATAAAATAGACAACAAAAATAGATTGAAGGCCGATAGAAATTATTCCTGAAATGAAAGAAAAATAAAATTTTTATTAATAATTTTTGTGATAAATGTTTTAAAAAAAATTATTTCTTCAAATGAAATAAAAAATCAAAGGAAATATATCTTAAAAAAACCTTTAGTTTATTTTCAAAAATAATATCCAGGGCTGATCAAAGAAAAGGCTTTATAGACCATTTTCCTTACTAGTCATTAAATAAAACAGTTTGCTTGGTTTGTAGTTTACCAGTCATTTTTTGCATAAAAGGGCAAGACAGTGTCTATAGTTTAAAATGGATTTTGAATCGATACAAAAACATCCATGCCAAAGTGCGATTTGAACCCCCAAACAAATTAAATAGATTAATATTAATCTTTCAATTAATATTGATTTGTCATAATAAATTTCTTTAATTAAACTACATTAAAATATTTTCCCACCTAGATTATGCTTAAAATTTTACTCTCCTGAAATTTATTGAAATACTGAAATATTGAATGGTAGGTTAAATAAAAAATACATTGATCAAGTAGTTAAACTTCATTTGTGCACAAAAATTAGAATGCGCAAATTGCTAAGTGATTTATTTTTCAACAAAAAATAATTAAGGAAAGACTTATTTAAATAGATATGTATATATTTACAAAGCAAGAATTAGTTAAATTTAAATATTGTTTGCTCTCTAAAAATATCACAACTGTGTGACTAAAAATATTCAAAACCATGTTCAGAAATTACATGTTTGCTTTACATTTCATACAAAAATTATCATGTCAGAAATATATTTTAAATGGTTTTTACATATGGATCTCTAAAGATAATATTCAAAATAATTTATTACTGAGTTATGTTATTTACAAAATAAGATGAATAAGAGAACAAGAAGGAAAAACAAGTTTTGATGCCATTTTGTTTCTTATCATGAATAATCAAATAAACTAAGCTAAATCCATCATTATAGTTTCTGGAGAATTCTTATTTGAAACTAAATATGATATAGTATAGTAATATAATTGAATATAATATCATTTATAGAGTTTTATTTAATGACATCAAGAAATGGTGCTTTGATTTAGTTGGTTGATACTTTATAGTAACTCTTTGCACACATAAGTCAAGCATCAGTTAAGTCTCCTTCAAGATTGAAAAATTCCTTCAACTATTACTCTGTCATTTCAATTCCGTATTTTTATAAAACAAATTATATTTAGATTTAAAATGTGTTTCAGTGTTTTAAAATATAAAAGTTTAAAATGTGTTCTTAAGTACAGAAGTGATTTTTCTATTAAAACTGAATCACTTTTTATGAAATATTCTTTTTAGCTCTGCAAATATCTAAAAAGATACGGTGAATGTAGTACCAATTCACACTTTGGTGATAGTACAAGAACCTGTATTTTCATCATATGGCTGCTGAAAAAAATTACCAATTAACACTACAAATTTGTTAGTGTTGCAGTTGAAATATGAGGCAATGCACTGTTTTTATTGAATATAATACCACATGAATTCCAAAATACAGAAACCAAATAACTGCTAAATTCCAAGATTTTAAAAGATTTTCTTTGACAATTCTAGTTTTCCAAAAATTAAAAAAAATTATCTAACAATACTTAATTTATCAAGGTTTTATTTTACATTGAAATACTAATTTCTGAATAAATTACTCACCATTACACAACCAGCAATGTTTGTAATCTGTAGAGCTAAAGGTAAAACATTAAGCTCACAATTTATGCGTAAAATCAGTTCACTTCTTAACATTCCATGATCAATCAAAATGAACAATTGTTTGGATGATCTAATTTCAAAAAAGAAATATCAATTAAAGAGAAATTTTTTGATTCTTACATATAAAATAGGTTTATGGACATTTAATTTACAAACAAAAGTATATTTTAAAGACAAGCTCAGACATCAATACAATTTTAGAAATTCTAATTGAATTGGTGTTATTAACCAATACCAACAACTTTATTACTATTCATCACATTTAATTCCCTCTTATAAACAATAAATATATTTATTACAACTTACAATTTTGAAATCATAAACTGCAGTAAAAAGTTTTCAACCATAGTAGAATTTTCATTTTTTAAAAATTTATTAATATGTTCACTGTCTCCATTAAAACTTAAAGTGATCACCAGTGCCCCAAACTTAAAAACATTAATTTAAGCTCAAAAAATATTAGCTCTAACATTTTAATATATCAATAAAAATCCAATTTAAATTGGTGAAAGAATATCGAAATCTTATATTTTATCCAATAATAATAGCTTTTCTAACTTAGAAATATAAAATTCTAATCAATTTTCACACATGATTGCAAAAGTAAAACAATAACAAAATTTTACAAATAACTTCGCTAAACTGACAATAGATGGTGCAGCAAGTCCAATATTGAATTTTTTTAAAGAAATGTTATTGCAGAGTGTTACCTTTAAACATAAGATCATTTCTGAACAGACCAAAGAATTTTTCTTAGCATAATAGTAATGTTCAGGTTGGTTGGTTGGGTTTTATGGTACAAGGTCCAAATAAGGACAAGCTGCGCCAGAATTTTATTTATTTTATTTTTATTTTTTCTATTTTTTTTAACCAATCAACTTCTAAAATTCCGATAAAAATATAAGAATTATTTATAAGATTAACATAAATAATAAATACACAAACACCCAACATATAAAAAAATAAATTATATCTAAAACATCTAAAATAAAAGGCTAAACTAAATCTGTAAAATGTCAAAAGTATTTATTTTAAAATCTTTGATTTAAAATTATATATAATTTATAAAATCAATGCTTTTTAAAAATGCAAAAATATTTTGATGAGGAGGTTTGCCCAGCAAATCCCACATCGTTAAAATATCAGTCTTAAAAAATTTAAAACGATGTTGGTTAAAATCAGAACATGAAATTAAAATATGAAACACAGTGTATGGTTCATCACACGTTTCACACCAAGGTTTTAATTCATTTAGGAATAAATGCTTATGAGTGAAACGTGTGTGTCCAATACGAAGGCGGGTTAATTTAACATCCGCACTCCGTAGTAATGTTCAGGGTATTCACAAGTATTATTCAGGGCACATAATATAAACATTTTGAGACCCAATGATGGTGCTCATGACAGTGAATATGTTAATTTTTAATAACAGAAATACCAATCCTCTAATAATATTGATGATCTGATTTTTAAGTTATATGGTTATAATACAAATTTTCATAAGTTTTTTTCAAAACCTAAAAAAAAATTTTTTTAAAGAATAGCGAACCATAATAAATAATTTTATGATCCATACACTTCCGACAGAAATATATTGAATATTAATGTATTTATTATAAACTTAACAATGGATTAAACATTTTACAATTACTTATACATAATAATATAACAGCAACTTTTCAAAACCAGTTAAAGTTTTTTATAAAAAATATAATGTTGATAGAGTATTTTGTTTTAACACCAAAATTTATAACTTTATTGTGATAAAAATTTAGAAAATTTAGGAAAATAAATAAAAATTTAGAAAATAATTTAGATAAAAAGAACAAATAATTTAGAAATAGATTATTAAATTTAAAAAAAAAATTTAATTTTTTAAAAGCCGTCTTGATTATTTCAGGATTTATATATGCTTGAAACACAGCTTCAGAGAAATGTAGGTTTATATATTAGATATAAAATAATTTTTCATATTAAAAATATAAAAATTTTGTAAAATAGAACAAAGGTTATTTTTTTTTATAAAATACATTAATTTTGCATCGAATTTTTAAGAATTAGTGTCAGCATGTAGTTATTGTAACTATGATCCTGTGCACAGGTTCTAAGTATATAATTTTTATATATAAAAATCAATTTTTATTAAAAGTACAATTTCTTCTATTAATATTTTTCCTTTTAGAAATTGAAAGCAAAATAATTTTAAAACAAAAATGTATATTAATTAGCCATTAAACACATGCAGCACTTACGAATACAGATTATATATGCATTCAGGTGGTATTTCAGTATATTGTTGATTCAATATATGCTTTGCTAATTCTTCCAAATCATAACTTCGGCACCGTAAAAGTTCCTTAGATGATATCTTAACATCACAAAGTAGACGACCGCTTGTAGCATTCTTTTCAGCAATGCCAGATTGTGCAATCTTGATAAAAATAAAAAGGTATTTCCCAGAATAATTTATTTTTCTATTATTACACATACAACATACTAAATATCTTAAGTGTTTTATGAATTTTAAATATACACCCTATATCAAAATTACACAAAATAATTAGTTACTTTTGAAAAGCAATCAAACTTTTACTCACATTTAGGCGAGGCATCCCAGTTCTTTTTAATCTACCTATTCTAGACCAATTTGGTATCTTGTGTACCACCAAACGATGCAAAAGTATATCCAAATCAAATCCCAAAATATCATGACCCTTACAAATATAGAAATAAAAATTGGAATAAAAATGACAAATGCATTAATTTTGAAAATAAAAATAGAAATATTTAGGTACATTATATATAATTTGCAAATTATTTTGTTTTATCAAGAAAGAATTAAATTTAACATACTTAGGATAATATATACACTATCATTTATGACTCAAACTTCTTCATTGAATAAAGATTATACAAACATTATTATATCAAATTCTTTCATAAAACCATAATGAAAAGCAGTATATTGAACAGATACATAAAAATTAAATATTTACAAGAAGTAAAGAATGTTAAAAGTAACTATCTTTGATTTAAAATTAAAAGGCAATAAAATATTTAGAGTTGCATCTACAAGGAAAGTTTTAATAGGCAGGTAACATATAAATAAAATAACTGTATTTACATCAACAAATTAATTTAAAATTAATAGTTTAATTGGTTATGAATAGTTAAGAGAGAATGAAGCAAGAACACTGATAATGTTTTTAAATTCATAAGTACATTTCATATACACAAACAACAGATTTCCTAAAGAACAATATTTTTAAACTTCATAAGTAAAGAAATATAATTACAAAATCAGTGTCCTCAACTATATAAACAAAATATATTCACTATCACCACTGTAACAATTCATTGAAGAATGCAGCCTTAATTGAATTGTACATTATTTATTAAAGCAATGAAATTGCTGATTTTATATTACTAATGAAGTTCAATTATTAAATTATAATGATAAACTATTAAATTTAATACTGTAAAAATTAAATGGAAGTATTGTATTATCATATTAAATAAGAATGATTGATCTAGGAATATTAATAAATTGTACAGAAAGCTTAGTTCTGAAATAATAAAAAATTAAATACTTTATTAATACAATTAAAAATTAATAAATATATACTTTAGAATTAAATACTTTAGATCTAAAATAATAAAAAAAAATTATGCACGTTCTTTTCAAATATTTATAGTTGAGTTTGCTATTTTCTTTTACTTTCTATAGGTCAATATTTTCCGAGGAATCATTAAATTACATATAAATTATTTTTATATTCAAATATACTTAGCATATCACAGAATTAAAATAAAGTTTAACATGTTCATACCACAATGATATCTGGGTCAAGTTTATGCAATTTAGCCAGGAAGTAAATCAATAAGCTCCGTTCAGAATCAACTCGTTCCACTTTTGTGTTCTTATATTTTGTAATAGCTTCTTTAAAATCATATGGAAAGATGCCATCACTTGGTTTTGTAAGTACTTAAAAAAGAGATAAAAACCAAGCAAAAAAACTTTAAAATAAAATCGATTGAAAATCAAAAATAAATAAATAAAAAAATTCTTAATCTCACTTTATTCAAGTAAAATAATTTATGACACATGAAAATGATTATTTAGCAGCTGTATAATACAAAATGTGTTTCAAATATGGCCTTATGATTTAATTAAGCATATATATAAATATAATTAAAATTAAATAAATATAACAAAAAATCAATTAAATATAAATTAAAATAAAATTAAATAAAAATTAAACTGAAATATAATATTAATTATAAATTTAAGTACATAAAGTCAATTCTGAGTAAAATTTGTGAGTGTGAGATAATTTCAATGAATACTGTAGTAAATGCATACATAGGAAAAAAAATTAAATGTTAATTTTTTTATCAAAAGAACAACCACTTAAAGGGACAGAATTGGAATATTTTCCCTTTAAGAAGAAAATACTTATGGTAAGAAATTGGAAATTTGCAGTTCAATTTTTTTAATCACTGCATTTGGCATTAAAAATTTTTAAACTTAAATTGCTTAAAAGAGGAACAAAATAATAAGTTTTAACAGTAATGATAATGTCCATTGAAAGTCTCTATTGAGATGCAACTTACTATTGAGATGCAACTAAACTCATGACAGAAATCGACTAAAATAATTTTACAGGATTTTTTTTTATCAAATATTAAACAACAAATGAAACAAAATTTAAAAAATATTAGTGTGAAGCCATGTAATATTTATCTCATAAATCACATGGATTCATTCATATACCTCAATTTCCAACAATTATAAGAAATGACAAATTTGGAATGCTCAAAATGACAATATAATAGACATTTATGTGAAGAAATTAGCAATTGAGATTTAAAAAAAATATTAAAAATAGTTAAGCATTTGCATAAATCAGATTTCATATTCGAAAGCATTGTTTTGTAACAAAATTTTTTAGATTTACACATAAACACAGAAAGCTATTATCACACAAAATATAAAAAAATACCCAAATGGTAGAAATTAAAAAAAAATTTTTTTTTTCAATATTAAGCTTGAAATTAGAAAGTCAAGAATATTCCACATTAACATCACTGGAAAATACACAGTGGATGCTTGTTTTATGAACCACTAATTTACAAACACACACTTTTTAAGAACTAGTCCCTAACCTGATACGACAGAGACAATTATAATTTTAACCCCCATTTACAAACTAATATTTTGAAGACTCTTTTTTAAGAAAACTTTAGTTTAAAATAAATAGATTCTTTTTTTGTTTTCTTTTCCCTTTCTTATGAACTAGTTTTTTTATTTGATTTCTTTTTAATATAGCACATGAGAACTTGATTCATCCTTGAACAATGAAGAAACACATGCAGGCATTCTAGACATTTGATATGAAAGACTTATAGTTTCGAATTACACTCCTGTCCTCTCCATACAAAAGAGCAAAAAAGGGTAGAAACTCTTTAGAGATAGAGCTATGTTGATCTGAAAAATTAGTTTATTACATTTGAACAATTCAATTTATGAATTTTGTATATTCTTTTTTTATATTCTTTTACTTAAAATATAAACACACACACAATCTATCACTTCTTAATAAATAAATTAATCAATAAAAACATATTAAGTAAAAGTTGAAGGTCTCATTTAGCATAAATTCCATATGAAAAGCAAAGTATATATACTAACCACAAAAGTGTGTTTGGTATGCAGGGGTAGGTGAAGTCTTATCCAAAGGAAATTCTTGATGCACAAGACATGACACTGCAACAATCTTTCACAAATACATATTATAATTAAAAATTATAAAGTAATTTTCATAGACAATAGTTTAATGGTACCTACCAACCCTACAGTAATAAAAACTTTTTCCATCTATTTTAAATAATAAACAAAATATTTGAGAAAATAAAACAAATATATAACATCCTTACCATAAAATACATCAAAACAAATAGAAAAGCACATTTATCAAGTTAAATGTATTCAAAATGACATATATTTAATTTAGAAAAACAATTACTAAAACAACAATATTTCCTTAAAAATTTCAAATTTAAAAAAAAGAAAAGTAAAAAGAAGATATTTCTTTCTACTTTTCCTTTTTTAAAATTTCTTCATTTCATCTGTTAATGTAAAGTGTTTTTCCCCCTTCTCTTTATCCAGGTTTTCATAATATTTCCACAATATCTTTTATAAAGGTTTAAAAAATTATTATCAGTTTCTTCGCTCAGTGATTACTTTTTGCACACAAGGGCTAATTAGACCAGGAACTAAAATTTAATAAAGGCTCCAAACCATTACAAACGTCTATGCCCAAGTTGGGATTTAAAATAACAAACTGTTTAATTGATTGAACTGTTTTTATGAATTATTAGATTATTTTTTTCCATTAAATCTCAGCTAAGGAACAGTCATAAGAAAATATCAATTTTATAATGCCTCAATATGCTACAAATTTTGATATGGTTAACTGAAAAGAACAGAAAGAAAGGAAAATAATTTTCTCTAATATGAGTTAACATCTTTACCAAGAATTTTTTTAATAGTATTTCTGCAACAGACAATGCTTCACAATACACATAAAAATTATTTCTATATGTAAAGTTCTAAAAACCTATGTATGATATACACGTAGTAACTGTGATTGAGAGTACTTTTGGTAATTTGAGTAATATTAAACAATATTGGATTAAATGAGTAATCCTAAGCAGTTATCTATTAAGGGAATTCGCTCAAATAACATTATGTCACACTGCTCTTAAAATTTTAATGTCATTATTTTTCAAATCTGTTGCCTTTTCATGAAGATTTTAAAATTTTTAATATAGGTCAATTTTCTTAATAAGATTATTCTGTCTTAAAATTTAATGAAAATGTTTTTACTGCACACAAATCACTAAGTTTTTATCTTCCCTAGCAACTCAAGTTTTTTATTTATAATATTTCTAATGTATTCAGTTTATTTTTAATTAAAATTACCATTCTATTGATATTCTTATTGGAATAATTTTCTGATCTATGAAGCTAAAGTTAAATATACAAATGTGAAAAAATTATTAACAGATTTTAGTTTTGAAAATGATAATTTAAATTAAACTTTCTCGATTTTAAACACATTAGCAATGTTCCTATTAGTTACATTTACAAATAATGAAATCAAAATTTGAAGAACATAAAGAATTTATAATTTATTATTTTATTTTGTATAATTTTTTTAACCATATAAAAACAAACAAATATTTTTTCATAATGGGTGACTAAATATGTCTACTACTTATTAGTTAAAAAAATCAACTAAAATTTGTGGTCTTCTGGGAATTGCAGAAGAGTTAACAGATATACAGTTGAAACACACACAAAGCCCTCATAATTTGAATTACAGTAGATAAAGGATCAGCACAGTCTTACAAAATAAATACATAGGGACAATCATTAAATAAAAAAATAAAAGTAGTACATATTAATATTTTCTAAATGTGTGATTAATTTAATATGTGATTAAAATTGAAAGAAATTTTTAACGATCTCAGTTTAGAAAATTAATTTAACATTTCTGAAATGCTTTGAAATCTAATTAAAATATCTTTCAGTTAAATTTTAAATCATTTCATTATATATTTATAAATACACACTAACTAGAGAAACTATAAATTACATAAATATAAAAATGTTTAAATGATTAATAAATTAATGCAAAGATAAATGATGTAAAGATAATTAAATTCAAGAAAATTAAGTAATAAAGATTAAAATTTATTTTGATCAACTAATTTCTCATATGGTGAGAAGATATACAATACTAAATTTCTTTATATAAATATATTTCTCATAAGGATTGGAAAAAATTTCTACATTGATTTTGGACTCCCAAATTGTAAAAAAAGCTAAATGTTTATTAACTTTTATTGTAATATATTAAAATAATTACATGTAATCTATGTAACTAATTGTCAGAAAAACAGATAACATTACATTTTAAATATTCAAATAATACAAAATATGTAATTTTGCTGGGTAAAGGGATTGAGATCTCTGATATATATATCTAAAATAATTAAAAAAAAATAACCTATAAGCTCTAATATCTTAGACTTCTTATCATAAAATTAAAAAAAATTGACACCTAATAATATTTGGCAATACATAACACAATTGCTTAACAAAATTACGCTTTTATCACACAAGGCACTGTTATACAAACCTCATTCTGATGAGTTTTTGAATTAACAGAAGTTGTCAAATTTAAACACATCAATACCACAGGCGGAACAGGTAGCATTTCATCTGTGCACACAATATTACTCGGTTTCGTAACAAATGCCTAAATACATAGGTTAAAAAACAAAGGTATAATAAGTTTTTTATAGCAAAATATGCAGAACAATTTACAAAAAATAAATAATAAATCTACAATACTTAAAATTTGTAAATGCTTGTAACTGGGTTCTTACAGATTTCCAAGAATCAAATTAAAGGAGTTTTCCAGGAGTTAAATGAAAAATATCAGGAGCTATCAACATTTATGTTCAATATTTTTTATTTTAAAAATGGTTTTTAACCAAATATGCATATAATTATGTGTATGCAACATTTTTCAATTATATTAGCAAATAATATAAATAAATTATTGGAAAAATCAATGATTTTTTTTAATTTAAGTTAGAATTATATTTAATGATTATTTTAAAAGTCTTCAATGAATTGACAGTAATAACAGAAATTTTTTTATTTAAATAATCAATATTTTTTACATTACTGTATTATACATTAATCTTCATTAGATTTTTATTTATTAATTTATTGAGTATTTTAAGATGTATATAACAATCATTTTTCAAATATACTTATTCAAAACAAAATAAGTACAACTTTTGATAGAGAAAGTTTTCAGGGTGTTACCTTTTCCCCAATTATTATTTAATAAAATCAATTCGAAATTTTTTTATTGTTAATTTTTTTAAACTATACAATTCCTTTTAATACTATACAATTTCACATCCATATATTCTAGACTTTTTTTATTTCTTTAATCATTTAATAGATTTTTAAATTTCTTGGTTATTTATACACACACAATATTGCTACTAAAAAATGCTAACTTTCCATCGCTAAAGTTTTCACTTTTACCTGATTATTAATTCTGAGTAATAGGTGTTGCTGCTCTGAAGCACCAGAGTTTTCATGTTTGGTTCCATAATTAATGTTAATTTAGAAGTTCTTAAGCTTCCTCAGCAATTCCTATTGTAGAATTTTCAAGCTTATATATGTCATTTTCCAATGCTTCAATTGGATTTTAATTTCATCAATCTTTTCAAGAAGTGCTTTTTGCTTTCCTTCTGTTATAAGCTGCTTTTTTTGTTTTAATTTATCTAACTATAACTTTTACCTGGCACCAATAACAAAATTAGGTAGGTTTTTGCTAATTATTATATTGTTGGCACCTTCTAAATTTAGGACATGATCAATGATGCATTTAGCAACTATTGATTGATTATTTAAACTTTCTACCATCAAATTTTTGTTTACAAAAAACCCACCTTTAAGAAATTCTTGACTGTGAAACAGTAGTAATAGCAAATTAACAATTGTCCTCAAGAGAAATAATTTTCTCTACTTGAGAATAAGTTAAAATAAAAAGTATCTATTTTATTAATATGATCTAATTTCTTATCAATACAATCTTGAAATAATATAGTTGTTTGTAATGATTTAAACTCTTCTACAAAATTATGAAATATTTGTTTTTCTGAACGAAGCAAAAGGCAATCTTTTTATGCCTTTTCCAAAGTCCACTGGTCATTGGAAATACACTTTCCACCAGGCTTATTAAATAAGTTGTTTCAGCCCTTAATTTAATTGGCAAACAAATTCATCCTTTTTCACTGAAATGATATGCAATTTTCACCAAGGAGGATATGGAAAATATATTTTAACTAAAAAATATTTAAATATTAATATTCTGTAAATTTTATGCAATATAAAAGAATATACAACTAGAAAAAAATCAATTAAAATCGTCTCCCTGATTGCACCACATGACGATCTTATTGATGATTACTTCAGCATTTCACAAACATAAATATATACACTAAAATCAAAAAATATTTTTAGAATTCAAAATATAAAATAAATTTATATAGCAGCAATAAACATACTTCAATTTTGCACCAACTAACAGGAGGAGATGAAGGTTCTGGAAAAAAAAAGTAATATATAAATATATTAGAAAGACAGATTGATTGAACTGAATATAATGTATAAATCATTCATAAAAATAATTAAGCTTTAAAATTTATAAAAGGATTAATAAAATTTTCCTATGAGCATGAATTTACATGAAATACAATGGTATATATAGATAATGAATGTTTTCATAATTAAATACTAATTTAAAAATATATATATAAAAGGTAACCTTTGGATTTTTGCCTTAGTACACAGGTATTTAGGGATTAAGACACCTCTGCTACTATTTATTTAGCATTTTGTACCAACCACAAATCCAGTCAAGTTTAATCCTGGCATCTGCTGCATCAGACAGAGAATACAACTTCTTGTCAAGTCAGAACAATTCATTTCTCCCTCGTTCAGATGACATTAGATGGCAAAACTACAAGTTCTCTCATGTCATTTATCAAGTCTTAAGAGTTCATTTCTCCCTCGTTCAGATGGCAGTACTGGCCAGTACAAGCCAAAACTGGATCTTCTATTTTCAAAACACAGACCAAGTAGAAGTTCCTAGCAGAGACCAAGTAGACCTTGGTGTACCACCCCGAGGTATTGATTTGGATGGGAACTTGGGGGACTTTCTAACCTTGATATATTTAACATGCCCAGTCGACATTATGATGGTCTTTAGCCGGCCGGATTCAGGATCAAATACACTTCCTTTACGGTTGCAAGAACATCATTTTCTCAACCGAGCCACCACAACTCTAATTTTCGATTACTTCAGTATTAAAATAGTACAGCTGAAAATACAAATGTTTGTCCAAACACAATATTTATGGCCATAGATGCATTATGATTCAGATGCCAACAAAGAGACTGGATTTTTTTTCGTAATCTCACATAAGCTTATTGTTCTTTTTATTTAAAGTTTTAAATATAATATAACAATGAAAAATTTTACATTACAAGGCATTTAACAACCACTGCGTAACTACTTTTCACGAGGACTTTTTAGAGATAGTGGAAGAAAACTCAGACAACTCTTAAGCACCCATTTCAACAGACGTGTGTTCAAAAATTCAACATCAACCTACCTCCTGTTTTTCAACAGTGGTTGAGATCAAACCAGAACTTTTTACTATTCAAATCAGTGTTCTACACCTAGATATGGTGAGCCCCTAATGTAATATTATTTTTCATAATAAATCTATTCTGTCTTGGTGTTGTTGATGTACACAGCATAACTAAATATTTCGATACTGGTGTATCGTTTCTACAGCTGAAAAATTTTTTAAAAATTTTACACACTCAATTTTTTTTCAATTTTCTGCATTACCTAGTTGGTGATATAAAAAAACACATGTTATTAAATTTGATGAATTATGATTTTTAAATTGATAATACAAGTTACTTCTTCAAAGCATCAATTGTATATCAGCAAGATTTCTGGGTATGTTTAAACTTTTCATTTCAGTAAAACTTTATAGAATATAAAATCAATTAAATTATTTTTAAAATAAAATAATAGAAGTCAGCTTACGAGGACTATGAACATCAATCCAACAAGGTCCTTTTATTTTTTGATCTAAAAGTAAAATTTCCAAACTTGATGAATCTATCCCTAGTACATGACTAAATGTGGAACCACGTAAATTGCATGGGAGAGATGGGTATTTCGCCTGAAAATAAATATTTCATACATCAAAAGTTAAAATGAATCATGCAGATAAGAAATAAACTAACATCTAAAAACTTAAGAATAATTTTTTTTTTAATTTTCAATACAAAAACATTTCAATAAAGAAATAGTTAATATTTTTAGTAACAATACAAACATAGATATTACTATATTATATAAACAGGAAATTTAGTAATTATAAAAATAAATACATAACAAAATTTGACAATAAAATAATATATTTAAAAATTTATTTTTAGCAAATAATTAAAATTAACTCTTTATTAATATGGTTAATGCAAACTGCTTCATGAATACCTGGCTAATGCAAAAAAATTCTCTTTCAGTGTCTGGACAGTATAATTCAAGGCAAGAATCATTGTTTAGTGTATGCTACACAGACTAATTCAAATAAATAAGAAAGTTTTAATAAAAAGTATTTATTTCATTATGATATTTATACATAATTTTAATTGCACAGATATGTGTACATATTTTGATACAAGAATTCAAAAGTTTTCAGCAAACATTAAAAAAGAAAGTTCTCAAATGTGTGTCATATTTTGACTTTTTTTAATGACCACATTTTGAATAACTCCTAATTTTTCTACATTTTAAATATTTTCCCCTTTCACAGACTTTATTTTATACATAATTAAACTTTATCAAAAATAATAAAATTCTTTAAAATGGATAAGAATAGAAATTTTTTAATGGTGTGTATTAAAGAGAGCAGATTGTTCTATAAATTTTAAATACCTTTTCTTTTACTGTAATGACACCATAACTATATATATATATATATATATATATATATATATATATATATATATATATATATATATATATATATATATATAACTTTAGAAATATTAAGAATTCTTTTTTGATATTTCAAAATAATACGAAGCAATGTAAGAATAAATTTCAATTAATTGACTCAAATAACACAAAACAAAGTCTTTTATTTTTAATTAAATAAATATATATTGAATAATTAAATAATTAAAATATATACTTACAGAATATTGGACTTCTAAATATTCACAAACATCAGGAATTTCTGTTACACAAAATGAATATTTCTTGGTAGATTTCTATAAAAAATTAGAGAAATGAAAGTTAATAATGATGAATACTATGAGTTACACTTGCATCCTTTATATAAATAAAGGATAATGTTATTGGTTTTTATCATCTTATAAGATAAAATTTTATTTAAAGAATTAAAATATACATATCAATTTAAGCAGTAATCTGAAGAATAATCAGGCATTAAATTTTACTTCCACCACTAAAGCAATAGAATATGCAATAGGCAACACACAAAAACAAATAATTAACTAATTTGAAAATAAAAAGTTTAAGATTAGTCTAACTAATATAAAGGTAGAAACATTTCTTTAAACACATTGACATAGTAAAAACACAAACCATAATTTGTTTTTCACATTTTCACAAAATTCTTTTAAAAAGAAATCAAATGAGAACCAAATAATTCTACAAACTACAAAAACTATATAAAAAAGTAAAATTAATGATATGGTAATTAATAAAAAATATATAATATTATATTGCTCTTGGAAATAAATTTCATTTATTTATTATTTTTATCTTAGCCTGCAAAAACTGATGATAAATCTAAGCAATAAAAATGGAAATGATGTGAAGGATAAAATCTTTCTTTGATTTTATCCTTCACATCATTTACTGGAATTAATTTTAAGGAAATTTAGTGAAACTGAGATGTTATTTAAAAAATATTTATTTAGCACACATTTTCCATTCAATAATTTTAAATCTGCATTGTAATTTAAAATATTATAAAAAATCCTTTTAAAACAGCATATTTTTCACTCAAAAAATAATTTGAGATAATAATTAGCTCATTTAATAAAATATTTTGTTTTGCTTTTATATAATTACTCTAATAATTTCCTTTAATAATAATAATAATTAATTCCAGAGTAGAAAATAAACATGCAATGTTAACAGCAAAATTGGAATTAATAAAGCATATAAAAAACCTAAATGTTATTGCATCTGAAATAATCTCCAGTATATAAAATTTCTAAATTATATCTTTCATTTCATACATTTACTTATGCATATTTTATCTACTAGAGAAGCAAAGGTTTCTTTTTTCATTATATTGTTTAACTTGAGAAAAGATCCTTCATATCATTGTGTGTCATTTACTTCATAAAAAAAGTAAAACATTAGTAAGATAGAACTCACCATTTAATTTAAATTTGATAATATTTAATACTGAGTTTATACAGAAATAGATTACTTATATAAAAGTAGAAAACAAAGAAAAATAATTACTACTTACTTTGCTACGAAACTCTGGTATTTTCATTTTTTGAAGAACATTACTAATTTCAGAATAAACTGCTTGCATTGTCACAGGTTTACCTGTATCTGATTTAGTTTTCATATCCATCTCCTTAGCAAAATAATGATAAACAGAATTTTAATAAAATGTGAACAAAACTATTAAAACAAGCATACATGAAATAGTTTCTGAAAATATAATCTATATTTTCATTGTGTGTTAAATATCACATGAAATATCAATCAATTCAATAGAATTTTAAATTTTTATTGACATCAAAAATTTTACATGTAAGAAGTGATATTATAACTAGTGTTTTCACACCTCAAGATTAGAAAAATTGTGTCATGCAAATACTGATATATTATTTCACATCATTGATCAGAGAAAATAATAAGCATTCATATAACAGCTAAATTTTAAAAAAAATATCTAAAATAAAAGATTAATTATAGAAACAGGGTTGTACAACAATTACATCTAATAACGATGAAAGATGCTAATCTTTACAAAGTTTTATATTATGTTTTTATGAATTTATTTTAATCAACTTAACTTGCCTGCACAATATTAAATTAAAGATACAATTTTTCAAATATATAATGAAAAAAGTAAGAAATCTAATACAAAGATCTTATTAGAGATTCTATTAGAATGATATTAAATTGCTAAAATTACAATACTATATTTCAAGTGATATTCTAAAGATATTTTAATTAATAATATTAAAGAAAATAAGTTCAATTACAAAAATTTCTAAACCTCTTAGAGCAGTGTTTCTCAACCGCCGGTCCTCAAGAAATATTTACCGGTCCGCGAAATATCCAGCTTTTATAGGCCGACCACCGATACAGTACCTACATTACAATAATAATAGTTTACTAGTTTAAAAAATAATGTAATCTTTGATGAAAAATTCAACAAACTGGCAACTATGTACCTAAACGCGTTTCATAAATTGCCGTACCACCAGCGTTGCCAGTCTATTATAATTATAATAGATCTATTATTATTCAGCAGTCCTTTAACCTTGTTACGATACTCACCAAATCTGTTACTATTTTGAGTTTTTATGAAATTTACAAAATTACCCTTTACCTAAATTAAAAAAACAAACTGCCGGTACCTCGGCACTCTTTTTTACTATTCTATGAAATCTATTACATTTTGAACTGTCGACTTATTCCTTTTAATCAAATTGTTCTGGCTGCACTCCTTAGAACACCAGTTAGGGTGCGCCTGTCTGACTTGGTGTCTTGCGTATCCCTGATTACTTGAACGCTGACTATCGCAGTATCGCAGTGTTCAAGGCGTCTGGCGTCTTGATTACGTTTTGTTTTTGATTTTGATTATTCTGCACACTTGGGCAATTCTTGAAAACTATTTATCAGCGTAAGTTTTTAATAACTTCTGAATTTAATATTATGCTATGACTACTATTTCTGTAAATTAAGGTATATAAAATCAATAACTAGAGTGAGTAAGAAGGAAACGAAACGCACATTACTAAATTTCGTGCAAAGAAAGGATTTTCAAAAACCAAGGACGTCGTCCACCCCTTCGAATACAGATGAAAGTGAATATAGTCCACAATCTTCCAAAAAAGAAAAAGCTTTGTAAGGCACTACATCGCAAAATTATTTGAAATATGGTTTTATCCCCTGGCCTCAATCACTGTGGAAATACTATTGGACGAAGAATATGTGAGTTATCATACGACATAAAAAGTCAATTACTCCGAGATGTACGTAAATCGAAATGGTTTGCTGTCCAAATGGATGAGTCAATTGACGTCTCAAATAATGCCATATTATTATGTTTAGTCCGTTACACTGACTATGCAACCAATGATATTAGAGAAGAATTGATGTGCTGCATCGAACTACCATCCCAAACAACAAGTGCTGAAATATTTAACGCAGTTAATAATTATATTGAAACTAACTCCATTGACTGGAAAAAATGGATTGGTTTGTGTACTGATGGCGCTGCTGCTATGACTGGAAGACATACAGGTGTTGCAAAGAGAATAACAGACGTAGCATCAGAAGGATTAGTAGTCACACACTGCATTATTCATTGCGAACATTTAGCAGCAAAGAAATTGTCCCCACAACTGAATGACATTCTTCTGGAATCGGTAAAAATTGTAAATTTTATCAGAAGTAACCCCCTTAATTCAAGATTGCTTACAACTTTATGTCAAGAAATGGGATCAGATCATGTACAACTATTGTTACACGCTGAAGTACGCTGGCTATCCAGAGGAAAAGTCCTTAAGCGGTTGTATGAATTAAGAAATGAGGTACAATTGTTTTTAAATCAAAAGGGATCATTCTTGAGCAGACATTTTCAGCACAAAGAATGGGTAGCCTTGCTTTCGTACCTATCAGACATATTTTCACTGGTAAATGAACTAAATTTAAGTCTTTAAGGTAAAACTAATACCGTTTTCAACTTCTACAACAAGATTGATGCTTTCAAAAAGAAATTGAAACTCTGGTATAAACGTGCGGAAGAAAACATTTTTGATATGTTTGCTTCTTTCTTTGATTACATTAATACTAATGACATGGATCAGAAGAGAATATCAGCGTTATTTTGGAGCATTTAAAAGAACTATCAATAGCTTTTGATGAGTATTATCCCCCAGAAGAAGATGTACGTTCAGGTAATCTGTGAATAATCAATCCATTTATTGATAATTATGATAACAATCTCACTACAGTCCAGGAAACAGAACTTATTGAACTGTCTTAAGATATAGGACTTAAATCACAGTTCAAATTAATAAATATATATCAATTCTGGATAAAGACTGCAACAGAATACCCCAATCTTCATGCAAAGACGTTGAAGATTTTATTGCCTTTTTCCTCAACTTATTTGTGTGAAACTACATTTTCGGCTATGACTGTTATTAAGACGAAATATAGAAATCGACTTGCTCTTGCATCTGCTTTACGTATTGCTGTGACTGGTTTAAAGCTTAGGATTGACAGTTTAGTCAGCAACAAAGACCAGCAGCAATCTCATTAATTTTAGTTTTTATATATCTTTTATTTTGGTAAATTATTTTTTGCTTATTTGGTATCTATTTACGTTGTTCACATTTCGACTCATTGTTGTTTTGGCTAATATATTAATTAAAAAAAAATAAATATATCATTCACGTTGGAATTTTCTTAAAGCTTTAATTAAGTTTTGGTGCTTTTATTCTCGATGCAATATTATAAAAGTAAGTTGAATATACAAATGTAAATTATAACAAATAAAATGCTTCAAAAATTATGTATGTCTTCATGATTTATCTTTGTGAAAAATTGTGCATTGGGTCAAATTATTAATATTACCGGTCCGCGCGAACATGCCGAAATATTTTACCGGTCCTTGGAGTAAATTCAGTTGAGAAACACTCTCTTAGAGGATTAATGGTTTTTTAAATTACAATTCATGAAATTCAAATTGAAAGTTCATACTTACAGTTTCTCTAGGCAACACAAAAAAACGCCTAGGAATTTCTTTTACAGCAACACAACAACTTATAAATTGTTTAGCATCATCTAAATATACCTTTCCAAATAAATAGACAGTTCCTACAATACAAATATAATGTACATTAACCAAAGTACATTTTACTGCAAAATGCACAAAAATGTATATTAAATAAAGCAGAATCAATTTTTTTTTGAATTTATTGCTGAATCAAAAATTAATTTGAAATATGGAAAATATGCAAAATTAGCATTAATTGTTTATAAATAAAGAATAAAATTTTTGTTTCAGTTTCTTTGATTCTTTAATGATTATTAATATCATTCACAATATAATATAATCAATTACTGTATTTTACTGTATATAATTCACAATGGCATATTATCTGCAAGACTTTTTTTATGCAAAAGAAAAAAGCGCCACATAATCCAAAACAATTTTTTCTGTGAACAGCTGAAAATACATACTGCTGATAATTTAATGTTGCATAAATTAAAAAATACACAATATGATTAAAAAGGAAAAGCATTTGTTTGGATCTACCTCAATTGAAAGTCCAATAAACTGAAATTGAAAGCATAAGATCTATCATTAAGAGTGATAATTTCAAGAAGATACTAGTAAAACTTATCAATTTTTAGTTTTTAATAGCTGTTAAAATGAGATTAGACATGTTTTAAAAATAAATTATACTTGTTTCATTAATGATTAAAAGAATCAAATGGATTATTTTTGAACTGCACATTGGAAGCATTATTTCTTTTGTACTGTGTATGCTATGTTTTTCACCTTACATAAATATGTTTGTAGCCATTTTTTTTATTTGCCTTCTCTATAGCTTTTAGTTTAAAATTTGCAAGCAATTTAAACACTTATGCTTTCACATGATGATATATGAACTTGAACATTGTAGAACAAAACAGCTCAGGTCAAGAGAAAATGCAAATTGACAATAGGCACTGTAATTTCTCCGAGGAACTGAATTGGTTCTTTAACATAATTGGACCAAACTGATTAAAGCTGAAATAAATCTTTTGAATCTTAGTGCCACCTACTAATATTTTATAAAACATAAACATCATTTTTCAAAATTTTACTATAAGCTTTTCTGATAAAGTTTTATTTTTCCCTTTAAATCAGATTACCTGTGGTGGTGTATAATACGTAAAATGAAATTCAAAACTTTTTTTCACACATAATCCACAGATTATATCAAGGAAAGACAGGACATAACAATATTATACTTACAGGTAATTATAAAACTAATTTTGAACTATTATGTTTTCTTTTATAATCAAGAATATCTAAATCATTATTTAGAAATGATAAGACTCAGAAAACAAATTCCACGAATTCAGCGGAGATTTAGAGGAGCAATATTAAATCTTTCAGATCCTGATATTTACATGAATATATTTCAATAATTCATGTATTATTTTGACAAAAAATATATTGAATTATACAGGCATATATTTGAACTATATTTTTAGATGATAATTCACATGTAAATATTTTAAAAAATTAACATAGTTCAAATTACTTAAAAGTATATATTAAAAGAATATATAAGTCTACAATAACAACAGAAATGATGTTATAAAAATATATACATTAAATACTTAAAATACTGCACATAAACTTAACTTTGAAGCATGACAATCCATAGGGGCCAAGCCCTGCAATGCCCATATCTGTTTTCCTGAATAAGGGCCTTGGGGTGAGAAAAATGTGCTGGTTAGGTGATCAGCCTAATGTGAAAACTCAAGTGTTTAGTTCCCAAGCACATGCTTGGTACTCAATTTTATCAACCCACTAAAGGAATTAATGTTACTGCATATAGATCTGAATATTTTAAGTGAACTCTTATATTAGCTTACATGGGGCTTTTTTCACAAAACCTGATTACATGAGACATAACAAAACTAAAGAGGTAATCTTGTCCACTGGAATTTATTAAAACAAAATTATAAACCTAGGGGAGACTTTTTAATGTAGGGTAAGAATCTTCACTTTAATACTAAATTTAATCTTCACTAATTTGTTTTGTCAATTATTTTTTTAAACAACATTACCATTATCTTTTTTTGTCATATTTACTGAACAACATAAAGTATGATACAAAAGTTATTTATTTTAAGAATAAAATATAAATGCGGATAGTAATGTAGAAAACTAATTTAGGTACTTTGTTTTCTAATATTCATTTTCTAAGGTACTAAATATCAAAATAAAGGCTGAACTTTTCATAAAATGTGTAATAATTCTTTTAAAAGAAAAGTTGCATAAAGAATAGGAGCAGTTTTTATGAATTACAGAAGTTAGACAACCAGCACAATAACTTAGAATAGTCCAATGTTTTATCTTTCTTACCCTTTGGAATTTTTCCAAGCGTCATCAAGAAGTTTTTACAAATACTCATAAATGTCTTTGCAATTTTCTGTTAATGTCATTTAAATAAATAATTTAAGCATTAAATTATGAGTTTCATTAAGTCTTATTTATAAGTGAAATGTATTTTGTTTAATTTTTATCATTTTCATAATTAAAATAAAAAATCACATGTATGACACTCTTAAGTTACTTTAAAAACTTAATACAAATGAGAATCTTTATTTAAACAGCAATAAATTCTTTACTTTTAAATATATCTTCTAACCCTACAAAAAGTTTTTTGATAATATTAAATTGGAAATAAAAATTAAATTGGAAACGGCAATAAAATCTTTACTTTTAAATATATTTTTCTATACCTACAAAAAGTTTTCTGATAATATTAAATTGGAAATAAAAATTTATTCACTCAAATACTAGTAATAAAAAGTTTAATTACTCAAAAGACAAATATCATAATACAATTCTAATTTGTCAACCAATCTTATTTCTGATATTCAATAGATTTTGTTTCTTCTACAGGGTCAAAACCTTATTATTGAATTATTTTTTTTAATTCCAAATAGTTTTGCAAATTAAACAAAATAAGCAAAGCATTCTAAATGATTGAATTGTTTATGAGTTGAATAAACATTTTCCTTCTTTCAAGACATAGAAACAGCATATTTCATACAGCACAAAATGATTATTTTCAATTTTAACATTTTTACAACACAAAATATTTGAAACAAAAAATAAATTGATTAAAAAAAGTTCATAAGGAAAAACGCAATTATTTTTATAATAATTTAAAAGATCTGAAAGTAATTAAAGTCAATAATTCTTCTCTAAAACAGACTACTGAAAAATATTTATCTTAAAAATTGAAGATAATCATACAGAAAATTAGCTATATAGAATATTTATTATGCAATATAATTAGGTTATTTACCAGGATGTTTAAATGTATCTTCAAATGCATCTAACCAAAAAAACCGAAATACTGATTTTCCATCTATAGTTGTAGTCAAGGGAAGATTTCCACTATCAATATGAACATCTGGTAGGACACTAAATGGAAATATTTAAAATATTTAGCAAAAATATTTAAAATATAATAAATCTATTAAAGTTGAAAAGAGTCTCCCTAGTTAAATAAAATTTCACAAATTTTTCAACAATCATTAGAATTTCTCAACAAGTTATTTATTAGCTATAAGTAATTATAAAACCCGAAAAAAGAAACTTAAAAAATGTCTTTATATAAGTTAAATTTTGATATTTATATATGAAAATAATAGATTTCAGTAAAATTTTAAATCAAATTGTTAAAATTTCTAAATACAAACCAACAAAATATTTATTTGTTGAAATCATTTAACTCAAGAAATTATTAATGAAATCGTTAAGTGACAGTTGTCACTTCTTCCTCATACATATATGTGCTTAAAAATTAAAAATGGAATAAAAGACTTCTATAGCTGAATTACAAAAAATATTATATTAAGTTCATGTTCATTTGTAATTATTCATATTAAATGAAAACAAAATCATTAAAGCTTTTTACCTTTCATTTTCTCCTATCACCCCACCTTGAAAAGAGCAACTCACAAGAAAGTTATTTTCCTGAAGATGTTTTTCAGGTGAGCAATTTTCTTTTATTTCATTAACAACTGTAATGGGCTTTTCCACAGAATCTTCGTTAAAAATATCTTCACTGGGATCTATAATTAATAGATACTTTAGAATGTAATTGCAATAAAAACTCTATGTATGAAATATATATAAAACATAATTTATCTAAAAATAAATTCTACATGCTATTTTAACATTGTAAAAATTTGTTTTTATATCAAAATTGCTTATTAATCTTCTCTATCTATAAGATAAATTAACAATCAGAAATCTATTATATTTTTATAACACACACACAAGTACAATTAATAAATTATGATATCTATTACAAAGGAAAATATTAAAAAATGTTTCATTGGTTAAAGAATAGGAAATTAATCATGACTAAATAATTGATAAAATTACAACAACTGACAACTAATCAATTTTATTTAAATGATTCCATTAAAAAATTTCTACAATAAAATATAGCCAATAAAATTATGAACAAAAGATTCTACCATTTATTAAAATAATTCAATTACCAACAAAATGCATTTATTTAAAAAACATTGATATTCCTAAAAATACTCTTAATAAAAGTTTGAATTAATCAAATGACAACTCATCTTTTATGCATATCAAATTTTTCTGCTGATATATTTCTATATATACAATAAAGAAGCTTCATTACTTTTGTAGAGCATAAAAAAGGACTATCATTGAATTCCTTTTTTAATTTCAAATGATTTATTAAATTAAAGAAATAAAACAAACAAAAGAATTTAAATAATTAAATTATTAAAGAATAGAACTTCTTTCATTCTTTCAAGACATAAACACTACTTCAATTTTGGTATGAAAAATGTACACAATTAGAATATACAAAAATATTTATAAAAACATTTTAAATAGAAGACAAATGCCAATATATATATATAAAAGCTAAAGTTTTTTTATCATATAAATATTTAAAAGTACCAAAATCCATATCTCCAGAATCTTGAATATCAATGTTGTTTTCTTCCGGCTGTGATTTAAAACCAGATTCTTGAGAACAATCTCCAATATCATTTTGTGAACTCTTCTTTAATATTTCAGAGTCAATTTGACTATCAAAATCAACTATTTTTGGTTGTAAGGATTTTCTAACTTTTATATTATTAGGAATATAATCAGATGCTAATGGAGTAGTTTGCTTTGACAGAAAAGGATTTAGTTGAGATCTAAAATAAAAGCAATTATACATAAATTATATAAAAAATAATGTAGATTAACAAAACATATATTTTTTTTAAATTATAAATGGTAAAATAAAATTACATATAAGCATTAATATACACAATTATTTTAAATATTTTTTATATTTCATCACACTGCAATTCAATTAATTTGCTAATTTTCTTTAAGAAAGTCATTCATTAATAATTAATTAAATATTTCTTAAATGTAAGCGCTTTTATAAATATTTAAAACTCTGAAAAAACATTATTAAAGACTTATATAATGATTATTCAAGTTTAAAATTAAATACAAATTTAGATTCAGCTATAAATAAAATACAATATTACTACATCCCTGAGCATAAAAATGAAACCTTAAATATCATTTTATATTAATATCCATTTTATATTAATATACTCCACTTAATTTACAATTTTTAATAAAACTAGATCATGAAATAAAATTTATAAATCATTTTTTCATACCAATTTTCAATACAAACTAAATACTGCACATGAAACATGATGCCGAGTTCAGTTTTTGTATTTCCAGTACATAAGCATACAAAAAAGTGAAAAATCTTTTTAAAAATTTGTGCTTTCTTATTCTGTAGTTAGTTTCATTTCTTTTGATCAACTCAACTTATAAAGTGTCGTTTGTCAAGAGAGATGGAGCCAATTTCATTAAAGTTTTGTTGTAGTTGAAGAAAAGAACATGTTTATCAATAGAAGCGAAAAAAAATTCTGAAAGTATATGAAAAATGTTAAATAAGACTAAAATTGCCAAGAAAATATGGAATTCCAAAGAACAGCCTCTTGACAATTTTAAAAACTTGGAGAAAAATTTGAAAAGGAAACATCCCTTTCAAGAATAATGAAGAGAAGCAAAGCATTTTAAACTGTAGAAAGCTTTGCTTGCTTGGCTGATAAAATTGAGATGGATAAAAATTCTTGTTGCTGATAAAATTAAAGGGAAATCCAACAGCTTTGCTATGAAGCTGAACGTAAAAGATTTCAAAGCATTAGACGGTTGAATTCAAAAATTTAAAGCCAGACATAGTTTGGAGTTTTAGAAAATAGTATGAAATACAAAATGAAAGTAGATGTTGTTTTCAAGTATAAATTTTATTTTATATATATTTTTTTGTAATGCATTTTAATTCTTTCTAATAATATTTTATTTATATAGAAAAAGTAATTTAGAAAAAAAATCAAATCTCAATAATCTAATAGATTATTTTTCTATTTTACGAGCTTTTTTTTAATGTTTTAACCAGTCCCTATGAGTAAGAAAAAATGAATGCCAACTATATTTGGTTTGTCTGAAAAGTAAAAAATTAAACATCATCTTGAGTAATTCCTCTGATAAAACAAAAAGTTAAGTTTCAAAGAGAAAAATGAGTTATGGTCTGATTAAAAGAAGCTTTTCTCTATCAACATTTGTAGCTTTAATTTTTTTCCAAATTAAGCTCCTTTTTTACATAAAACTTGATAGTATATCACACACACACACAACACACTAGAAACATATTCCCTCCAATACAAACCAAGAAGAAAATTTGCATAAAATATTGGTATACTATGAAAACATTAAATTCCATTTAAAAGTCATTGTTAAAAAAATTACATTTTTCAACTTTCCACAGTAAATTAAAAAAATTATTTAAAAACTTTAATATTTTAAATGAAAATTTGTTTTATATTAAATGAAAACAATTCAATATAAGTTAATAAATTTGATGGTTTACAATAGATATTTAAATTTGCCTCCTAGCAAAGACTTTTGGTGCAATCATTCTTGGCAGAAATGTGTTATTAACTTGAAAAGTGCAAATATTTATTCAATATTGCAGTAAAAAATAGTTTCTCACTGTTGTCTGATTGGCAATAGTGAGAAACTATTTTAAGGTTATTCTCTCACACGCTTCTTTAAACTGAATTATAACATTTACAATATTAACTTTTATAAAAACAAATATTAACTTTTATAAAAACAATATATTTGTATGCCACTATAAATCCACTACATTTAAATTTGTTATCAATCAAACAAAATTGAGAAACTATTTTAAGTTTTTATTCAATATTACTAAGTATTACTGTAATAATAAAAAAATTTATTAAAATATGAGGTTTCCTGCTTACAACAACAATTTCATAAAAACAATATGAGTTTAATTTTTATCAATTCTTTAATTAGCACATTATATATTTAATAATTTTAGATGATGATTAAAAATTATCAATTATGTAAGTAATAAAGCAATCATTTGTTTTCATTTACTTATTGCAAAATGACAGTATAAATGAAAAATTAATCTTTTAAAATAAAATGCTTCTCAAAAAAACTATCATAACATTTTGTAATAATTATAAATATTTATCCTTCTCTCAGAGATTAGTCACAAGATTGCTCTTTGATACATATCATCAATACACAGCAAAAAATATTTTAATTCATTTTTGAAAGAAAATTACAGTGCATTCATAATACTGGAATTCATAATTGAATTTTCATGTTTGTAAGAATTGCATTTAATAAAAAAAGAAACATTTGCCTGGTAACTTATTCACAATAAAATTTTTATAGAAACTAGTTATATAAATTTAAATAAACATTTATTCAGTATTTGGTTAGTATATTACATATTAAATGTAATGGAAATAATATAAGACCATGTGAGAGAACTATTATTAAGTAAAATAAAAAAAGCATACCGTTGTACAGGAGGTTGAGGATTAACCTTATGTTTTTTCGAATCATCATTGGTTTAGGCATATTGCTTGGCCTATCTTTATCCTTATGAAGGTCTTCCATAATACTGCTAAGAATATCATCCTCCTCTAATTTTACATCTTGCTATAAAAATGCAAACAATTTAACAATTTATAAAACAAGCAGCAATATTTACTTTAATGAAAACCTTATTTTCTAATATATATATTAAGTTTATGTTAAAAAATAATAGAGAAAAAATTATTAAAAAAACATACAAGATTTTAAATCTTTTTTTTTATAATGCAGTATCATAAATAATGGATATTTGATAAAAACAAGATTACAAAAAATTTACATAAATTTATCTAATTATTTTAAAACCAATTTTTATTACTGTGTCCTTTGTAAGAAGCAAGGAAAAAAATCAGTAATAAATGTAAGCAATTTTGACATAAAATAAGCTGGTGAGTGTTCAGTCTATATTAAAAACCTTAAGGCACACAATTTACTACAACAGAAATTCAATTTCACAAGTTCCCTGCTGAATCAGATGTTGCTTTTGCTCTTTATAAACAGCTGTTAATATATTTTTAATACCACTGAAGAATTGCTTTTAACCCATAAACAAATGATAGAAATAAACTTGTGATATTGTATTTTTTAGAAAGTATGTTATCTCAAATAACAATTAAACTTCTGTAAAACATAATATACCCAAATATAGGAAAATACTTGTGTATAAAAATCATTATTAAAAAGTTTTCACACAGAGAAGTTAATAAAATTAATTACATTATTATTATAACAAATAGTCACTAAACCTCAAAAAATGAAAAATTTTTTATGGATTACACAACAAAATATAAACCATTAGTGAAAGCAAATGGAGAAATTACCTCAATTTTTCGTTTAGCTGGTAAAGGTTTAAACATATTTTTAATATCAGAAGTTTTAGAAATATTTCTTTTTTCAGGTCCAGCAAAATTTTTCTTTGAAGGTTGCTTGCTTTTTTTGTCTAAAAAATAATAGAACATTCAATGGGCAATAAACGTATAAATAAAATATTTAAAGATAAAATGTACTTTTAAAAATGCCACTTTCTATCATTTTTCACACTTGTGAATAAATGACATTTAAGAACACGTGTTAAAAATATTAAGATATAATTCCTAATTACCAGTTCATATATCATGGTAGTATAAAGCTGCTGTCATGAAATTATATACATGATTTTAATAAAAGTGTATGTCAAATCTTAAACGTTTTCAAAAAAGCAAAATTGAACTTTTACAATATCTCAGTAAAAAATGACACAATATTCTTCTAAGCATTATTAAGAGAATACAAGATTTAATTCTCAAGCAAATCAAAACTATATTACACACCAAAGATAGTTCCATACCGTATCAGTAAAGGATTTCTTGCATAAATATGGTATTTCAATTAGTTTAATAATCACTTGTAACATATTAACAAAAATTTCTTAAATATATCATGAAATATATATATATATTGTACCGCGCTTCGGGGTTCGTGTCGATTGAGAGTTGAATAAAGCAACCACATAATGAACACAAGACTTTTATTCGTAAAAATTCCACTAGATATAAGAAATTCCAGCTGTAACAATCACAATTATACAGCTACAATTTCTTATATCTAGTGGAATTTTTACGAATAAAAGTCTTGTGTTAATTAAGTGGTTGCTTTATTCAACTCTCAGTCGACAGGAACCCCGAGCGCGGTACAATATATATATACAGTAAGACCCCGCTTGACGCTGTTTCGGTTTAGCGCTCTTTTATTTCAACCCGGGGATTCCACAAAATCGCTCGCAGCATGCGGGGATTCCCCGAAATATTATGCAGCGATAGGTTTCAAATACATATCCGAAAGAATGTACTTGTGTTTCTTGTTTGGTGCGGTATTGTACAGACATATTTTTATTATTGGAAACATTTGTTGACATTATTGTAAGTGGGTATTAATTTACATATTTAATACTATATTACAGTGTCAAATATTTTGATCTTTAGTTTTTACTATGGGTGATAATGAAAAAGAAAAGAAAGCAACCAGAAAAAGCATTTCACTCAAAACTAAAATGGAAATGATTAGAAGATTAGATTCTGGTGAACGTCAAACTCTAATTAGTGCTTCATTGAATTTGCCAACTTCAACAATAAGGACCATCATGAAGAATAAAGAAAAAATACTGTCCTTGGCAACTACAACAACGTCAAGCTCTGCAACTAGAATTACATGTTTTAGAAATAATATCATAGAGGAAATGGAAAAACGACTGTCTATATGGATTGACGACGAAATTGACCGCAATATGCCATTAAGCCAATCTATCATAATGGAAAAAGCTAGAAGAATTTGTAATTACATTCAGGCTGAGACAATTGACACAAGTGAAACTTTCGTTGCTAGTCGAGGATGGTTTAATAGATTTAAACATCGAAATAACCTTCACAACATAAAGATTGCAGGAGAAGCAGCAAGTGGTGATACAAAAGCAGCGGCTGAATTTCCAGCGACATTAAAAAAAATAATTGAAGAAGGAAACTATCCTCCAGAATTGGTTTTTAATGTTGATGAAACAGGCTTGTTTTGGAAAAGAATGCCGAAACGAACATTTCTATCCCGTGAAGAGAAACGGGCACCAGGATTTAAAGCTGCAAAAGATCGCTTAACCCTTCTACTAGGTGTTAACGCAAGCGGAGATTTTAAATTAAAACCATTACTAATTTACCATTCCAAAAACCCAACAGCGATGAAAGGCATATCTAAATCAACTTTACCTGTAATTTGGGAGTCTAATAAAAAATCATGGATAACTGCGAAAATGTTCCAGGATTGGTTCACTGAATATTTCTGCCTGTCTGTTAAACGTTATTGCGAAATTAAAAAACTTGAACAAAAAGCACTTCTGTTAATTGATAATGCTCCAAGCCACCCAACAAATTTATCAGACTTGACAACATGCATTCCAGTCGAAGCGCTTTTCTTGCCACCTAACAGAACTGCCTTAATTCAACCAATGGACCAAAGCGTTATATCAAATTTTAAGGCTTATTACTTGCGGCGAACCTTTAGGCAAATGTTTGAAAAAACAGACGGAGAAAAGAACCAGTCCATAAGAGAATTTTGGAAAAACTACAACATCGTGGATGCTGTAGAAAACATAGGCCTTTCTTGGAATGAGGTAACAGAAAGATCTTTGAAAGGATTATGGAAGAATATTTGGCCGGATCGATATGGATGAAATAGTGGAAGAGATAGTGAAATTAACGAAGCAAACCGGTTTTGAAGGGGTAAATGTCGAAGATGTCGAGGAAATAATTCAAGAAGCAGCGGCTAGTCTTTCTAATGATGAACTCAAGGAATTAACTGAACAAGAAGAAAGCAAAAATGTTGACAGCAGTGATTCAGAAGAAGAGCAAAAAGAACTTTCGATGGCGTTTGTAAAAAGGAGTTTATCTACAATAACTGAAATAATGGATCAATTCATTGAAAATGATCCAAATTTTGACAGGAGCTCAAAAGTAAGACGTGGTGTTAGCGATGCTCTATCCGTTTATGAAGAACTTTTAAGAGAACAACGCAAAAGAAAAAGGCAAACAACATTAGATGCTTTTGTCACAAAAAGGCAGAACACTGAAAACGCGGAAGGATAACTAAATTTGACTGACTTAGAATTTTATTTGTTTTTTTTAAGAATATTCATTTTGTTATTTATATTTTGTTTTTATTTTTGCAAGAAATAATAATGTGGTATTAATTTGGGCTTTAAGAAATAAATGTTTGGTTTTATTTTTATTAAAAAAACATACTTTTTAAATTTAATACCTAACCAATTTCCTAGCCATCTTCCCCTAACCCCAATATTTACATGTAAAGATAGCCTCGTTTAGCGCTGTTTCGCATTACGCTCTACTTTGATGGAACGTATCCCCCACGTTAAGCGGGGTTTTACTGTATATACATGAAACAATATAACACTATAATCTTTCTTTATCATATATTTATAATTTTTCAAGTTTCTGGCTTGATTAGTCACTTTTGTACATTCAGAGATAGATGTTATTTCTGCTTTTAAGAAGTACATTTGTCAAACTGAGTACTTTTGAATTTTCTGAATTAATTGCTTCTTTACAACAAATGAACATATAATTTATTAAAAGAATCCACCAAAAATTCAATACATAATTTCTATTCAAATAAATATGTTTTTTGCACTAAAACCTATCTAGACTGCTGCTTTGGATTTTTCAAAACTTCCTAGAAGAGACACATGAATAAATTTTAACCCACATTTCCTAGTTATGAAATCCAATATTTATAAATTTAATACCAGAGAGGGCCAAATACTTCTCCCCAGAAGTATAAAAAACTTACAATTGTTTTTCAGATTTTAAATTAACTACATAACGTTACATTTTTTAGGCTTACCAGAACCTAGTAAGATACTCTTTTAGGTCTTAATTTAGATCATTTTACAATAAAACAATGAGAAATGAATGTTTTCCTAACATAGTGAGCACTTTAATTTCTGAATGGGTGTTAGGCTTTTAGGATTTCCTCAGCAATATGTTTGAATATATGAAAATTTCTCTTAGAAGGTTATAAGCAATAAAAAAATACATACAAATATAAAAAATAAATATCTTCAATTATTATTCTATTTGCAGAAAAGTGTTAACAAGATTTAATATATAAAATACTCAAATTTAAATATAACCCTATAAATTATGGGAAAATATCTTACCAGTATAAATATCTTCTTCAATTTCATCATCAAAGATTTCTCGACCATCTTCAACATATCCACTTCCATCTAGAAATTTTAAGGATGAAAAATTGCAATGATTTAAAAAAATATAGTCTCGGGCATAGCTTGCCACATAGTAATTTTCAATATTATGAATTAATTCTTTTAAACAGAAAATTAAAAATTCAACAATTTAAGCACATGAATGTTATTAGACTTTTTTTCTATTTTATACTACACTATTTATTTTAATGAATGATAAATATAGCAGATCCTTTTCTGAATATGTTTAATATTTAGAAATTATTAAGAAAAATGCGTTAAATTGTAAAAAAGATTATTTCACCATTTATTTATAAATTTTGAAAACAACTTTAAACTATTATGTTAATAAAGTTGTGTTTTATTAGAGCATTTTATTAAAAAAAATACATATTTCCACAAACCATTAGACTACTATTTGGCAAATCATCCCAAATGGAGAAATTAAACAATAATAAATACAAAAATTAAAAAAGGAAAACCATGATGAAAATAACTTATTTTGCTTCAATCTAACTCAAATGTTTGAGTTAGATTGTCTAATTAAACACCAAATAAAATCATCACACTTGTACAATTCAATTATTTTTCTTAAGATAAAAAAGTTCAAACATTAATATTAAAAGAAGTAATGAAAGTATTTAAACCATAACTTATGAAAATAGACAAACAATCAAATAGAGCGATATAAAAATGAGAAGCCTTGTTAGAGTTCGGATAAATTAAAAGTTAGGTTGCTTGTTGCTCAACAATCAACTTTTGCACACAAGGGCTAATTAGATACCAGGGTTTACACAGATATCCAAGAATCCAATTCTAGGACTCAAATAAAAATTTCCAGGAGGTATAAACATTCATGTTAAATTTTTTATTTTATTTTACCAATTATTCTTAACCAAATATACATATAATTATGTATATGTAACATTTTTCAACTATATTTATAAATAGAAATAATTAATTGTAAAATTTAGAATAATTTTTATTTAAGTTAGGATTATATTTAATGATTACTTCAGAAGCCTTCAATGAATTTACATCTACAACAGAAAATTTTTTATTTAAATAATTAATATTCTTTACATATATATAAATTATACATTGTATAAAATAATGGTTCATATTAGAGTTTTTAAAAATCATAATTAGATTTCTATCAATTAATTTATTCAGTATTTGAAGATGTGTATAAGATCTTTTCAAATAAATATACTTATTCAAAACAAAATAAATACTACTTGTTAGATAGTTTCCAGGATGTGACTTTTTTGTCCAATTATTTAATAAAAAGCAATTTAAAATTTTTCTCTAGTTTAGTTTCAAACTTTTAAAGCTACATATTTTTACATCCATTTTCTAGATTTTTTTATTTCTTTAATCATTCAACAAATTTTCACTTTTCTTGGTTATTAATATGAACAAAATGTTGCTGCAAATAAAGTGCTATCTTTCCAACTCTAAGGCTTTTGCTTTCCATTCATTATAACACTGAGTAATAACTGTTGCTTCAATGAAGAAACACAGCATTATGTGTTTGATTTTGAAATTAATATTAATTTATAAGTTCTTTCAGCTTCCTCAGCATACTCCATTATAAATAAATTTGAAAAATCTACATCGTCTTCAAAACGTTTCTTTTTGATTTTTAAATAGTCATCAATTTCTCAAAGAAGTGCTTTTTGCTTTCCCTTTGTTATCAGCTGCTTTTTTTACTGTTTTTATTAATCTAAATACATACTTTTGACTGGCACCAGCAGCAAAATTAAGTAGGTCTCTGCTAATAATTATATTGTTGACACTTCCTATGTTTCAAGTGTGATCATCAATGATGCACTTAGCCACAATTGATTAATTTTCTAACAAAATTTTTTTACAGAAAACCCACGCTTAACCGATGCTTGATGGTGAGGGAGTAGTAAAAGCAAATTAAATATTTTCTATAAGTGACAATTTTGTCTATTTAAAAGTAAGTTAAAATAAAAAGTATGCATTCTATCTTTAATAGGATCAAATTTCACGTCAATACAATCTTGAAATCTTACAGTTGGTTGTAATAATTTAAATTGTTAAATAAAATTACGACATTTTTTAAAAACAGAATAACATTCTGACATATTCATTTCAGACACACTAGACAACTAGTCACCAAGGAAGGTATAGAAATTATAATTTAACTCAAAAATTTTATATAAATATCATTCAGTGAATTTTATAAAATATAAAAAACAGAAACAACTATTAAGATAATCTATTAAAATTGCCTGCCTAATTGCATAACATGACAATCTTATTGACGATTGCATCACACACATAAATCTAAATATTACATCTGATCCTGACTGAATTGTATCACTTTTAAACTATTGTGGCTGAACTAGATCTTTATATTAGTCAATAGTTAAGAATACATTATCAATATAATATTGATCTTTTTTTATATATTCTATGCCCAGCCTTGGCCAATCAACGATGTGCTGTCTTGCTGACCAGTAAGAATGATAGATGCAAAGACCTGAAGGGAAAGGGAAATACACTAATATTGATTGTGCTATCTAGTGGTAACATTAAGAGCTGAAACTTAATTTGATTTTCAAACAATTCCATTAAAAATTTTAAAATATTACAGAAAGCTTTAAATAAATAACGATATTTCTTAACAAAAATGCATCAAGATAAGTAAACCTTCCAAGAGTAATTCACAATTTTCAAGGAGTCAAGCCCTTAAGACAATTTTTCGAATTCCAGGAGATTTTAAGGAGTTTCCCGGAATTATACGAATCCTGAGACTGACACCTAAAGTTTAAAAAGGATTTTGAATCACTACAAACATCCAAGCTCAAGGTGAAATTCGAACAAATGAACTGTTGAATCAAAAGGTGTTAACTGTTTAGATGCCAACTTAAAAAAATTAGATATAAGAGAATGAAAATTGTTTTTTACTTTCTACTCATACCAATCCCTTGTTTGTTCTAATTTTGTATTTGATTTGTTTGCTTATTTGGTTTAAGTAGCATTCTCAAAATAGTTAAAAAGAGCTGATTTATGTATGTCAGCTACTTCCCTCATTGAATTTCTAGCATTACTTTTTAGAGACAGAATTATGAATAGGTTTAATTCACAAACTATCAAACAATGGAAACATAATAATTATATTTTATTTAATCAATAGTTCACATGAAATCTCAAAAATTTAGTATAAAGTTGAAAAAAATTTATGATTTATTTATTTAGATTACAGGCTAATATGTCACATTTATTATATTCTAAGATTTCAACACTTAAATGATTGAAACAAGTATCAGATAATCTGTGATTTATGATAAACTTAAAATTTTGTCTTGTGATTTTTCAAGAATGAAATAAGATAATTCAAAAACCAATTTTATTATTTCTTTAATAATTTTTTATATGAAAGAAATTAGTATATAATTAAAGAGGAAGAGATTAATTTTATAATAAATCAAACAACTTTTAAAAAAATAATTTGCATGTATTTGCAGATTATATTACAAAATAAATAATTTCTTAAATAAAATATTATGTATTTAATTTATTCAATTTATATGTAAAGGAAATAAATGAAATAGTGAAAGAAAAGATCAACTGAATTTTCACACAAACTTTTTTTTCTTCTTTTTTTAAAAAAAGAAAGAAAGAAATACAGAAAACAATTTTAAATAAATAAAAACAGAGTACACATATTCCACCATAAGTGGTTTCAGATTAAATTATTGACAGCTTCTGGTAAGCTATTCTCTTAAGTTTTTTCAGAAATAATATGTTTATTAGAAAAAAGCATTTATAACAATCTCAAATTTCAAAATAGCAATGACAATGTTTTTAGCTAAACATTCATTTCAAATTCCCAATATCTCATTCAACTTCATTTGCTTTGATTTATTTGCAACCTTACAGCAATTTTTGCATACAAGGACTAATTAAATTTGAACCTTCAATTTAAAATAGATTCTCAGAAGTACAAACATTCAACCTCTTGAGGGGAAAATTGAACCAACAAGTTGATGGTCACATTGGCTTAATTTAACCAGGACCCATTGTTTTAAAGTAAATTAAAAACAACTACAGACATACATGAGAGGAGACAAATTCACAACTGTTGAAGGTTAGAAATCTTACTAATTAGTTATTATTTACCACAGTATTAAATTAATGATTATTAAATTGCATTGATGAAAACAATTTTTAATTTTTTTCTTAAAATAGTGGGGTATCAAATTTTAATCAGTCTAAAAATGAACAAAGAAAATAAATACATAACGATCAAAAGATTTCAAATAAGATTGTACAGTATATGATTCACACACATTTTAATTTAGAATATTTTATTTAATACAGTAATTAACAAAAATGATCAGCAAGCCAATTTGGCATACATTGCTCGACAAGATATAATTCAAAATCAATCAAGAACACAAAAATTTCAGTTTTCTGCCTTAATTAACATTTGGTATTATTAAGCGTGATTTGATAATTATTTTAAAGATTTTGGAGCTTTTTTTAATATAGAGAGCAAAGATGAGAACAATTGATGGATAAATAGAGAGAAACATAAACTTAGAAATTATACTCAAGACTCAATAGTTTTTAAATAAAAAATTACTATTTAAAGACTTGATAGAACAGATTTCTTATAAAGATTTCTAGGTTGTACACAAACACAATTAAAATCTGAAAACGATTAGAATTTTTAATTAATTAAAAAACTGAAAACTAAAAGAATTATGTTAAATTATAAACTGATCTTATCAATTTAACATAATTCTTTATTTAAACAATAAAATGATATTTTTAAGAAAGTAATAATTGTAATGAATGAACAGATTAAATATTTATATCATATTATAAATGATACAAGTATTTATATCATTCACAATTTTTGCATCCAATACTTTTGAAAAAAATCATGTTGTGTGATTTTCATTATTATAATTAGCAAAACAATCGTGTAATAAAGCAAGTATTTTAAATAAAGTAAGCAAATGAGAGGTAACTCTAAGCATACATAACTTCAATTTAATTGAATTCAATATAATATGCAATTATAATTTTAATAACAGGTATTTAGAAATGACAGCTTACATTTGATCTGAAAATTACTTTATATAGAACAAATTGTTTGAAGGTAATTTAAATATGGTGGTTAACAATAATTTTATAATTTACCAAGTTTTCTAATTTATCAAATTGTCGAATTAATAAATCAACAAATACCACCCAAAAATTTTTCAATGACATATAATATAATAAACAGCATGTTTAAATGCACTATTTTAGTAATAATTTAAATTAAAATTTACTGTCATCAATAATCCAATCATCTTCTTGTCTTTCCTGAACTATTCGAGAAAATTCTTTTTCAGAGACTTCTTCATATACTTTTGATTCTTCCACAATCTACAATTAATAAGAATTGAAATTAATATATAATTGGTCTATTGATTATTTCAGTAAAACACAAATGTCAAAATTTGTATTTAACAAATACTCACTTCATATTTATGTTTGGTGCCTTTCAAAGATGTTAAATCTCTCAAATGCAGCCAAGCGTCCATATTTATCTGGTTTTGAACGTCTTGAACGCCTTATTGCTTCACCTTAATTAAATAAACATTTTTATTTTTAGAAGCTCAGAATAATTAATAAAAGTAACAAAAAGTTTGATATAAAGAGTATAAATTATTGCATGCAAAAATATTATATCCTTTTCTGTGAATATGATTATACTGAAATGTGAAATCAAAGAACTTTAAATGAAAATTGTAATAAGATTTGTTTTTCAAGAATAAAAATAATAATAAAATTAATGCAAATTGTTTGGTTCTTATATACAGTCACTTTTCTGCAAACTTACAATATTTGGACCAGGAAAATTGAAAAGGATTTCATACTATTACAATCAATCATCTAAGGTATGTTTGGTTTGCATTAGTTTATTTGTCAAACAAGCATTTTCACACAGGGGTCTAATTAGACTGGGATCTATTGTTTAAAAATGAATTAAAAAAATCACTATATATAAGTCCAAAATAGCATTTGAATCTAGGAGTATCTGAACTTTTAGGTAGGAGTACTCTCATTTAGAAGTCAATTTGGCAGGATAGGTTTGGTTTGTTTGTCGGTCAAAGGTTATTTTTTTTGCACATGAGGGCTAATTAAACCACGACCTATGGTTTAAAGTGGATTCCGAACCACTATAAACACCCATGCCCAAGGTGGGATTCGAACCCACAAACTGTTGAACCGAAGGCAAGAGCGCTAACCATTCGGCTGCCAGCTCGGCTTTGGCAGGATAAAAAGATTCAATAGTTCATTTAGATGCAACATATACATATTTAAACGCATGTACAAAAAACAAGTGATTCCATGGCATGCTAAAAATAAGGATATTGCTTTGGATTTTCTTTAAATTTTACACTGTTGTACATTTATAAAAATAACCAAATTTACAATGACTGATTCGATTTATTTGTCATAATACATGACCTTTAAGTTTTTCAAAGCCGTAAAAATGGCATTGTATCTATTTTACTAACAGCTGTATTGCAATAGTTAAGATATGGATTTTAACTGTAAGTTTGTGTCAAGCAATTTTCTATGTGGTTTCTTAAACCTTCAAGAAAATACTGTGTCTCAATGGCTGATATCTGGTATTTAGTTTTTGAATAAAAAAAATGTCTGATTTCGGCTATCCTGGCAAAAATTTTCTGATAAAGTAAAAATAAGATAAGTTTCATATCTTGCAAATGAAATGTCAGCTGTTTACTAGAAAAGATTAATTTTGGTCATTCTTTAAATAAGCAGATATCCTACTGATAACAGTTAATCATTTCTTTCATTTATATTTATTATCTCATGTACTCCAATGCTAATGAAGCAGAAGATATTCAGCAAAATATTTATTACTGCAATACACGCATAAGAAATTTATTACTCCATTTTATAGTACAGAAGAAAAACAATACCATTTATAATAGGATTATAAAACACTTTAAACCAAACTTTTATTTAAATAATAAGAGTTATAACCAATTATAATTATGTATGAATATGAGTGTAAAAAATCAGAAAGCAATTATATAACTATGACATAAATGTACAGAAATTGATTTAAATAAAATTTAAGCATAATTAAACACAGGAACACACTGAAAGCCAATAACAAATAAGATGCTGTAACATATTATGTAAATTTATGAAATGGAAATTAATAAAGCTATTAATCTTTACTTTTATTGAGCCAAACTACAAGTGAAAGGTAACTATTTTTTCTACAGTAATGGCAATTTGTATCTTATAATCATTGCTGCTGAATAAATAGCTATAATCCTAATAAATATATTGAAGTAACTCCTGAAGCTTATGGTGTTGTGTTTCTTTTATTTATGGTTAAAATTTAAGTGTTTAAGTTATATTTTGAAATATATCAAATTGAAAATTGTGAATTCTTGTATAAGTGCATAGGAAGTGAAAGGTATGAACAGTGATAAATTGTATATTTTAATTCTTCTGCAAGTGATGTGACTAGTACTTTTACTTCATACATTATTCAATAAAAATTGCTGATGTACGTAACAATTTATGTAATTTAGTAAGTATCATGCAGAAATATTTGATATATATATATAGATTTATTGTACATTGTTATGCTTGTTTATTAGAAACGCGATTTTGCATAACAATATATGTTATTTCTTTAACTACGTTGCCAAGTTCTCTCTGGGGCTACATTGTGTTTACACTAATGCTTTTAAAAAGGGCACCTTTGCCCAGTTAATTAATATCCAAGTTTTCATAAAAATGTATGGTATTGAAATTCCAGTGGCTCAGTGGTAGAACTTGTGTGTGTGCTCCTAAGGCACAGATCATCCCTTCAGTGGGTCAATATAGGAGTACCAAGTATGCTTGAGAACTAAACACTAAAGATTTCATATTAAGTTAATTACCTAATCAGCACATTTGCTTCCTATTCCAAGGCCCTTGGTTAGAAAAACAGATATGGCCATTGTAGATCTTGACTTACATATGAACTATCATGCAACAACTTTAGTTTTAGGTTTGTTACTTACGTTATTGATTTACCTTTATTGCTTGCTAATCTTTTATGCTATATTAAAATAATACTGTTTTTTTTTAAAAAAAAGATGGACACCACTTTTTAGTTAAACTCTAGAATGAGATATTTAGTTATTTTATATTTGGTTTATAATATGCAATCTTTATGTAATTAAGTTTCTAATTATTAGTTTTCTAACACTTCTACAGTAACTAATTATAATGAAATACTTGAAATCCAAAGCAGCACAAGACTGCAATGTTTAAAATTTGTATAATTTGAGAGCAATCTGATTTTAAAAACAGTATTTTGCATGAAGTGACATAATTTAAAAGTTAGTGATAACTTTACAAAGACTGGTGTGAAAATTTGCAATCCCAGCAAACCATTACAGGCTCTAGGATTTCACTTTTATGGAAGTTGTAATTATTTAAAAACACTTGAGTTGAAATTATGTTTGAAAAGAACATTAATTGATAAACAGTGCCGATGATATTTTAAAGAAGGACAATTAGGTAGGTATATTTATTTTATGCATTAATTGGTTCAAATTTGTATTTTAGGTTCAAATTATCAAACTTATTATAAAAGTTAGAGTACAAATATCTGAGATATAAATAGGTTTGTGCCACAGTATTATAGAAACTGCCACTGTAAATGTAGTATTATGTTATTATAATGTATATATGTGTTACTGCTCATTTAACAAAAATTGTATATTTTAAAAAGTGATGTTGCTTACATTATTGCTAGGCTGTATGTCCTTGTTTTGTTGTACTACATAAAAATTATATTTTTAAAAACACATGCCACCATTTGTCTTAAGTCTGAATATTGTGAAAATCAATGCTGCTTACATTATGGATTTAACTTCATTGCTCAGGTGTTCACACTTGACTGATCATAACTCAGAAAATTTTTAAAGTACACTTCACTGCTTTCTTACTTAAAAAACGATGTTATTCTTGTTACTGATTCAATTTTATTGCTTGGTTAACCACACTGAGCAGATGCACCATAAAAGATGGATTTTTAAGGAGTGCACATTAGCTCAATTAATTAAAAGGAAATTCTTAATAAAAGACCATGTATATATTATTGATCAAGCATGAATAGTAGCATTAATTTTCCCTTACTTTACATGATTTGTAATATGAATATCTTTTTAAAATACGTGCAATTAACAATGTAGCATTTAGTCACCAAGTCTTATGAACAATGAAGGTAAATATTCAAAATCATGATTTTGAAAGTTTAAAACTGTGCAGAGTGGGTTAAAGTCATGCATTTTAAATAGGCAATAAAATAGAAATTGTGCTAAATCAGCACCAAATCACAGGATTTTACCAAAATATCTTATGTAGTGCAAAATTGACAGGGGTCAATAACAGGACAATAAATTAACTTTGGTTATATGATTTTTTTTATTAACTGTGCAATGACATGCTTTTAATATCATCTTATGTAATGCTAGCAGGCAGAGACCAGCTGTCATCAATAATGTAAATAAAATCCAATTTTACAATGCTTAGTTTGTATTTATAAAAGCAGCTGTATATATTCTTAAAAAACATATAAGGTTTATAGACATGGTTCAATAATTAAATATAGCACTATAAGTGAATAAAATAACTTTTATTTACAACCAATTATGATGAAACATATACTTCAAAATTTCGATACCATATCAGATACATATCTGGTAGGATTTTTAATACATAAATTGGGTAAGGATCAATCACCAAACAACAGCATTAAATAAATAAAATGATTAACACCATTTCTTTTAATAATTTATAATTAATCAGCACAAAATACTTCATAATTCTAATTTAATATTAAAATTATGATATTTACTGCATAAAACATTTAAACACAATTGTTCAACTCACAAATAAAAACTTAATATTGTGGCACCTTCATCGAAAGTTACTTTCCTCATGATACAATTTTAAAAATATTATTTTTAATAGCAATATCTTTAGACATTTGTTTTGATACAGCTTGTCTCCATTTAGACATTGCACCACAAAACCCCAAATAACCTTACACATCTGTTTCCCAACTTAAAATTAATTTGAGCTTCTAAATATTTCCAACTTCAAATTAAATAAGCTAAAAATGAAAAGTTCAAACTTATAACTTTAAACTAACAATTTTCTTTGAAATTCAACTTTTGAAACAATTATACTGACAATTGTTTTAAGGGCAATTAAGGAAATGTGATTCCCTAATATTAAGTTAACATTAATGCATCATAACCCAAAATATGTAAAGTTGTCATAAAAGATATCAACTTTCATGCTTATCCAAAGTTATCATATGCCTATCCTCATATAATAAACTTTATGTTTCACAAAAGCTAGCACCAGAGAAAAAGATAACAGTTGTATCAAGTATCTTTAACACATTTGCTGCCAGTAAAACTCATATATCCATCCTCAGAAACTGAATCTAATGGCATCCATTTTTAAATATGAAAAAAAAAATTGAAACACAAAATTTAAGAATTATGCATTAAAATATAAAAATAATGCTTCAAACATGCCTCAAAAACCTCTTTGTACAATTTCCAAAATTGTACTAAAAATAAAACATAACTGGTCACAGTTAATGGTTATCTCAGAGTGTCGTCAGCATGCTGATGCCCAAAGGCATCAGAAGCAGCAAATGTGTTAACACAGCAAATGTTTTCCATTGTTTCAATTCATATTTTTTAAACATTTTTTATAGTTTCATAAAAACAAATTTTTGATTCTTTGTATTCTAAAAGGAGATGTTTTCTTAACAGACCTTGAAAATTTTATTTGATTTACTATGATGGCGAAAATATTCTTCTTTGAATAGAGAGAACAGACATCTTTGATTTTATATAAACGTTCAAAACTAATCACATAAGTATTTAATATACTACTTCTCAAGTTTTCCACAATACAAATCTACTGACTGAACTGATGAATGGCACTTATGCAAGAGACATCGATGTTCTAAATTAATAAATAATTACAATTAAGAGAATTTAATGTTTTACTTCCTCAGCTTATAAAATTTTTTAACAAATTATTTAAGGATGAGTACGGTTTGTTTGTTCTTCTTACAATCTCTTTTCTAATGGTCTAATCTAAAGCTAAATCAAATGGAATCTAAGGTTAATTTTGTGATATTTCACAACATACCTATATCGTAATATTCTCATTGACATCCAAAATAATAGTTGACTACTATGGCTATAATATTTTTCTATCATGCCCATATTTTCTTTAAAAACATGTAAAACTCAAATGTTTCAGTTATAAAAACAAAAGAATCAAAGATAGTATTAAAAATTAAGTAAATAAATAATGACATGCAATATCAATAATTTTTATAATTTCAAAGAATTCAAGAAGTTGTATAAATTACAGAAGAGATGAGTGAAAATAAAATCTAATATTTTGTTTTACAATATTTTATGTAATTTGTCATTTATATTTGTTCTATGATTTGAAATGAGAATGAAAACATTTCATTTCAAATCATAGAACATTCATTATTTCATTCTCATTGAAAATTGGAAAGTTGGTTACAAGTATTTGCAAGAACAAAAATTTAATTTATACTAAAAAATCCAAAGTAACTCAATAAATCCTTTCAGAAATAAATAAATTGCCATAATTTTGAAAATTAAAAGCATTTAAAGAATCTTAGGAAAGTAAAGACACTTATATTTTTGTAAAGGCATATTAATTTTATGTAAATTGTATCAAAATCTGTGTAAGCATTCTTAATGACGACCGATTGTTCTATTTTATAGATAACAGATTTGTAACACTTCAATTTATTCCTATGTATTTTAAATAGATAAACAAAAATTACATTAAATATAAATTAAATTTTTTGCATTATAAGTAATTATTGATAATTCTAATCTTAAAACAAGTTTTTATGAAACTTTTATCCTCTGATGAAGAATTTTGATATTTCAAAGTCCTTTCGAAATGAGTTTTCTCCAGTTAAATACGATTGTTTATATAGTAAACATGTGTGCAAACGCAATGATACAGAATTATAAGAAAAATATAAACCTGAAGCATCAGCATCCATTTTAAAAGGATCACTAATAAGAAATAAACCTGAATAAAAATTGTACGATAAATAATTTAAAATTTAAATATGACTACGGAGAGTACACTACACACAGTACGTACACAAACGAAAATGTACCACACAATCACAAACTTTGGCAAAAATTTGGCGCCAGCGCGAAACTAATCATTGCCAGTTTATAAACATGAAATATGATACAAAATTTTTAAATTTGAAGAAAATTATCTTGTTAAGGATATATATCATTTACAACCATTTTTTTTATAATTTAATCTTTATCACACTAATAGATCATTTATTAGGTAAGCAGTAGAAGATTTACATTTAATCATAGCCGGTAATCAGAAGGTCAATTATAGCTGAAAACAACTAAGCACAAATCTGCAGATATATTCAACCCAAAACAAAGTGTCAGTGTGACGTCTGCTCCGGGTTCAAATCTTCGTAACTAATAAAATGATTAAAAAATCTGAAAACCAATATTTATTATAATTTAAAAGACAATATGCTTACCTTTATTTCTCTTCGTTTGAATTCCTGGCGATGCATTACAAATCTTTCACGGTATATTTTTTTGCTTATATTCTTTATGAAAAATTTGTTCTTCATATTTAATTGATTCTGAATTTAAATTGAAATTTTTTCTTTAAAAATTTCCAACATACGATGTATTGTTAATGTATGTGGGCTCAGTTTTACTGTACGGTCACCCAGGTTCTGTTATTATAATTAATGCATCCTATTTGATATAATTTTTTTTCTTGCTGACATTGTACAGATAATTGCTTAAAGTATTTGCTCTGTGCTTGTTTGCATAGGTACTAAAAAATTTTATAAATATGATTTTGGAAGAAAATGGTTTTAAGAATTTTAGTGTACAAAAATACATTTATTTTAACATCTTAAATTTTGTTGGAAAAATTGGGGAGAATAAAACTGGAATTTCTTATCATTAATTATTAAATAATTAAGGCAAGCAGTTTTGCATAACGGAAAAAATTCTATATTTTTAATGCACTATTATTGAATAAATTACTAATGTATAGCAAAATGTTTTTTATTAATTTATGTATATATTTATGAATCTAAAATTTTTTATAGATAAGTAAGGGCTATGAGTGATCACGTCGATTTTTTTTTTTAATTTAATGTTCAATTAGGAAATTTACATAAAATACTTGACATAATAAATCTTATTTCCAACCAGAACACTCAAAAACAAAAAGATATTTTGTGCTTGTGAATTAAAATTGTATTGTTTTAAAAAAAATTTAAGCTAAAATACTGGCAAAACTTATAAGATATACATTTTTCTCTGATTCAACAGCAATTTGTATTTGTAAGAATCTGTTGATAATAAATTAGATATTTTTGTTGATTTTAAATTTAATTTTCAATGCTCATGCGGTACAGTTATAAATATCTCATTTTGCTCTTTATATATAATTTTAAGAGAGTTGCTTTATCATTTTACATATACTAAATGTGTAAAACTAATATTAATCTTGAAAAACCTATTCATATGCCATGATTTTCTTAATTTGTAATTGTAATTTATGTGAAAATCACTTTAAAATAAATGTCATATTTTTATTTAAATTTTGTATTGCATTGGATTATTACATATAATTTTGACACTTGCATAACTTAAAATGGTACAAAACATCTTAAATTTCCACTAGTATATAAAATAACAAATAAAATTCTGCTAGTGATTATTAAAAGTGCTCACTGAAATCTTTATTCCTAAGAAAACCTTCATTATACTTTTTATGATGACATAAACTAATATTATAAAATGAGGTTTTTATAAGTGTTTTTTTTAAATTAAGTTTATATTAGTTAATTAAATGATGAATTAAATATAAACATTAACTATTTCTGCTTACATATATTTAGTCAATTTAATTGGTTATATTGTTCACATGTAATTCTGGGTTACATGGAATATATATATATGTATATACACACCTTTTCAATTATAAAAATTCTGTATTCATTTATACCTGTACTCGTGTCCCATGTGTAATATGTTAATGATAAAATCAAGACGTTGGGAATTATATAAATGATTTTGTTATAAATGATTATCGGAACCATCTAATAGAGCTGTACAATTCCCATGAATCCGAAAAGTATCTAAAATGTCTAAATAAAGATAAAGGTCCCACAGGACCTTGGCCTTACTAAAATTTTAACTCACCAAAATATGAGCTGGGGAAGCCATGTCATCTGTGCACTATTGGTACCCCAAGTATATATAAATAATTGTACTTATATAAAAAATATTTCTATATAGAATTATGTAAAAGAAACACCCTTTCATATTCTTTATGAATATAAAAATTCTTGTTTTGATATGAATTACGGCAATGTTTAATTCAACCACAGAAGTTGCAGAGCATACCCTTTAAACCTTTAAATTGCATTCAACTTCTGCTCTGTTTAGTGTATGTCATGCATATAATAAAAGAGACCAATATCATTCTAAATTTCAATAATAGATATCACATCTTAAGATATGAATGTATAAAAATGTAATGTTCAAAATATTTGTAAAAATTAGAATTGTCCAAACTTTTACACTCAATGTGTATTTTTGGATTGAATCGAAAGTATGTATATAATGTATAAAATATAATAAATAAATAATATAATGTATAAAAAGTATGTAATAAAACTGTCAAGATCAAATCAAATTCATTTATTTATTCATGCTTTGATGATTCATTTCATAAAAAATTATTCAAGGATATTCTCATCATAAAAATTTTTAGTCAAAAAAATGAAATTACCCCATTTTTTTTAATCAATAGATTGCTTTAAAAGAAGCAACAAAATATCTTATTAATTCAAAATTTAAAGTTTATTGTTTGTTTAATTCTCTTTTCAAAACTTAGATCTACATTAGGTCTACCTACAGATCTATCAACATTAGGTCTATCTACATATTAATTAGATAACTGAATTTCTTAGATTTTACTGCAATCATTTTGTACTGACTTCCTATTTTACATTCACTGAGAATCTAAAAATTTTACTGATTGTATATTATTTTCTTTTAATGCAAATGATCACATTTTTATTTATAATGATTAAAATAAATTAATAAGGTAATGTTTAAAAATATTGTAGTTCTCTTGTTGTAGTTCTCTATTTGTTATTATTCATTCAATTTGTTGATTAAGGAAAAAATAGGATAAAACACAAAACACACACATATATATTAGAAATAGAGGATTATTAAAATTAGTCTTACCCTTTTTGATATGTATTATGATTTCATTTATGTTTTTTATTCATTAACTATGATATGTCAGCTTCCACAAAAATGTTCAAATACTTTTCTTTTCAAAAAATGTTTTAATAACTTTTTATTTTCATTATTATTTTATCATCTGTTGAATATTGATATCTGAAATTAAAAAGGAAATGCAGAATATTTGCTACTATAAACACATTTTCTTTTTGCATATTATTTTCTTTAAAGATAAGTTTTAATTTGCTTATATTAGAGGCAAATATAAAGTTTTGTATTTAAGATTTTAAACTGCAAAATTCTTTCGCTGAAAAATGTGAATAAACTACTTAATAAGGAAACAAAATTATGTTTCTCAGAACTATTATTCTGAGGAACATTTGGTTCTGTAAATGTATTTTGCGCTTAAATAGTGAAAAATTTTATGTTTTTTTTTATAATTTATATTTTGTTTTCATTTTTCTATTAATATTTTAATATCCTTTAAAAATTAAAATTTTGCCATTTCTATGATTCAAAATATATAGTATTAACAAATCATATTCTGAATATTATAATTGCATTATACTGATATGTAGCAATAAATAATTTTTATCACTAAATGCTTGGAAAGCATTAAAATTTTTCTTTAATTTTATTTTCAAGAAATATATCTAGAAAAAAATCCATTATATTCTTAGTTATCTAGTATTACTAAATTATATTATATAATAAGTATAATATACCTTAGTATTGAAAATAAGTTGCATTATTTTGAAAATACAAAGTTTTTTGTCATATTACTCTGCTAATTTGATTTACTTAATGTGTTCAAACAATTACAAGCATATTTATTAAATTCCAAAACTAAATTATTCAAAATGCTAGTCTGATTCATTTCTTCTTTTTTGTTTTTCCTTTCCCACACAATTTTAAAATAACTTATCTTTTCAAATATTTTTCTTTATTTTTTTATCTATTACATTTTTCTTACCAATATAGTAGCTTTATTGTGAATTATACAATGCATTTAAATTATTTCTTTTCCTCATTTAGCAAATAATTATATTTTACCTAAATGTTTTATTACATTGTATAGCAAAAACTTTTTGTGTTGTATACCAATTTTTTTCTTTTTTTCATTGAAATGGGTTTCCTTGAGAGGCTAGCTTAGGTGTAACCTCATCACCTGACCATGGTTTAAAATTACTACACACTTGGTGATGGACGAGTATTCCAAACCTGATATAGACAAAATGCTATATTAAACCTCATATGCTAAAATGCTAGACAGACAAAATGCTTTTATTTTTTTTAAATTCTTTACATAAGATTTCACTTCTTTCAGTTATATCTAGATATCTGAAGCATATGATCTGCTTATATTCAAATTTGAAAAATTGGTGAACATTAACAATATTCTTATTTTACAATATTAAAAAAATTAATTTTTGAAACGCAAAAAGGATATGTATGCTGAAAAAAATTCTATTTGATTGTCAATTTTGAGGGTATTGTTTGTTAATTTATGTGGAAATAATTTCTTGTGTATAGAGAGAGAAAATTTCTATAAAGAAAAATATTATTTGTACTTTTAAAATTAAAAATTCTAATCCCCAAACATAGGTATCATATAACTAAGAAATAGACATTTCTTTAATTGATAAATGCACCTTTTAAGTAAAAATTCTCTTCAATTTTTATATGACATTGTGTAAACTTGGTTAATGAAATGTAAATTTTGAACACTATCTCATTTTAATTAATTTGTTTTCCTTAGTTTATTTACATATTTTAAGATATGAATTTGAACATTCAAATGAAACAAAAAAAATGAATTAATATTGTGAAAAATATCATTTTTTTAATGTAAAGTTATTGTTATCGGTATGTAAAGTTATTGTTATCGGGTTATTCTGAATATCCATGGAGTATTTTCTTTCCAGAAAGATTTTACATTAATAGTGGATCATTCTCGCACATTGTAAGACAAGATACTTAAATATCTTAAAAGACTTGCATGGCGAAAGCAGAATGGCGACTTCCATATCCCATTTTTCATTGTAGCTGGGATTGAACATAGAAATTTTCTCTCTTCACTTTATTAATTCTTCTACTGGGCCACATTAAGCTTGAATTGTATTTTATTTGAAAATGTAAGCTTTTGAAATGCAAATTTAGGTCACAATATTATTTTGACCATTGTAATTGTGAATTGATTTCCAAATGCTGATTATTTTATTTTTGCATTTTTGTTTATATATATATATATATATATATATATATATATATATATATATATATATATATATATATATATATATAAATATATATATATATATAAAGTATGAATGTGTATGTATGCATGCATAGACATGAGGAAAGATTATGTAAGTCACTTTTTGAATGTTTGTGTAAGCAAGCTTTTGAGCCACTGAAATTCAAATTAATTTTCAAATACTTAAAATTCTGGCTTCAGCTCAACAACTCTTGAATTTGATTTCTATTCAGGTGTGTAAGTTTCCAGCAATTCGAAACTCACTTCAAACTGAAAGTCCCAGTCAAATTAGTGCTTTGGTAAAAAAAAATGTTTGCGTAACAATAAGCAAAATAAACCAAATCTTCATATGTGGCAGTTTTTAGTATTTTAGTAACACATAAAGACTTAATATAAGCTGACAGTGAAATCACTCTTAGTAGTTAAAGGTTCAATCCTGCCACTTTTGAACACGAGAAAATGGATTATACGTTTCTGAATTCTCTATGCGCACTTTGTAAGTTTGTATGTTCTGAAGTTATTCATCCTTTTACACGCAAGTACTGTTCGGAAGTTATATATGTTTATACTAGTTGAAAATCACTTGCTTAGTTGATGGTTGAATTGATACCATTCCATCCTCAGTGCAACAGTTGTAATGTTAATTTAATTATAGTTGTAATGTTTTCCTCAAACATCACCAACTTTGATTGAGAAAAAACTATTGTTGAGAAGCCAGTGAGAGTTTGATAAGTTAGGCCACCATATCAATTATACGACTTTTTTATGAGCTAAATATCCCTTTACATGGTTACTAGAATGGTAGCTGCATAATTAACGCTCTGCCTTTTATTTGACATTTTATGGTAGTTTCTATTCAGCCTCTAACGACAATGCTTGTTGTAGTTTAGAATTCATAATCCGCTATGAAATATAGATTTTGATTAAATTAGCCCTTGTGTGCAAAAGTGACTGCATAAGTGGCTTAACCAACTAAACAAAATTTGTTTACTTTGAAATAAAATCAGTACATTTAAAATTAATTATTCAATTTTGCTTCGTAAGCAGTTGGCAAAAAAATATATTTTGTAGATTTAATGATTTCAAGGGGCAAAATAGCATCAAATCAGGTATTTTTTATCTATACTTTAATCATATTTTGAGTCCTACATTGTTTTAGTACCGTGCTTTCAAAAAGTAAGCCTAAAAACCGAGCAACAAAATGAAAAAATAAATAAATAAACAGATTAAATTGCATTAAAGTAGCAAACTTATTTATTCTTGAAAATAAGCAAAAATCCTTTTGGAAAACACTTTTTTCTCATTCCATGTATACCTCTCACTTTTTGAATATATTAGATATTTTAGAAATTTGAACATACATTCTTGAGTGTTCATAAGTAGATAACATCATATGAAAATCATTAGCATAATTTTAAAATCAAATTATAAACAAAATCTCGATATTAAATGCTTATATGAATATTCCCCATCTGTATATGGAATTTACATATGAGGTCAAACATCGCTTTCATGTAATCGCTATTCCTTGTAAAAAATATTGTCCAAATACGTGAGAACGGTTGAGGACAAAAAACATTAACAACGCAGATGCGGCTTCCCAAGAATTTTCTTTGGGATTTAGATCGAGTGATTACAAACGATTTTTTACGCATTCCTCTGACTCACTCGTCAATATTTGTCGACAATATCAGCGCAAATGGAAACGCATTATCCTTCATTGAATGAAAGCAGGACATTCGCAGCTTACAGTGGAATTTCCAGATATCGTGCAGCTAAAATAGAACTTCGTCTATAGATATGCAGGCAGGTATGATATGTCAAGACCATGGTTCCATCTGAAAACCATGTTTTCATCTCGAAATGCGTAGTATTGAGGGAAAGATTGCGATTTTGTTGTTTTGAACATACTTGTCATCGGATCACTAGACAAAACTCGGCTCGCGCTTATGATCGTAACTTCGCCAGATATAAATGAATTGACATTTTGGTGATCTCACTTTAACGTGCCATCATGGATGGACGGATAGAGGAATACACAAACTCGTGATTTTCCAATATACTGTCCATTATTGTGTAGTTTTCTGCGCATAATAATGAGGTATCTTACAAATGCATACTGCAAGCATAGAAGTCGCATGATAAGGTCATTTTCCAATTTTTATTTAGCTGCAATATTGGTTTTCCCTAGAAATCGTAACCCTTGACAACTATTTGAATTACCTTTCCAATACAAATTGGTGAGCATATGATGAACATTGAAGAATTATTCAATCTGTGTTATGTATTAGTTTAATGCATTCGACCGTACACCAGCACTTAGAATTTTAAATTCGTCTTTTGGAAACTTTAGAAAAATATTTGTGGTGATAACAAATCGTGCCACCAAAGTTCTAAATATCATTTAGCTGCACATGGCAGTAAATCCATTTTAAATTGCAGGAGCCCGTTCACTGTTAGCTATGAATGTAGAAGATGAATTCTAAACTGCTAAGATTTCCCCACAAACATGCAACCCTGCTGCACATTGCTGGATTTTTTAAGGCTATCTTTTTTACATTTCGGGCACAAAACCTGTATTGAATTATGTCTGGGTTCAAAATTTAGATTGGCTTCTGAAAATTGATAAATAAAAAAAGTGTGTAATATAAAAACGACAGTAAAATTTTTTTTATAAAAATAAATAGTATGAATTGAAATGTTAGCAGTTGGCAATATTTGCAATTTATCTTAAAAATCAAGTCTGTGTGTGAGAAATGTTTCTAATTAATATTTTAAGAAAGATAAATTACTTTATTTCTTCATGTTTTCACTCTAAAAACTCATTTACAAATATTTTTCTGTAACGAAGTTTTCGCTATTGTGACTTCAAAGTTGAGATGTCACATTAGATTGGAAATTAGTCACATTAGATTCAATTCACAAAAGTATAATTTGAAAAAATGTCCAATCTAATGATTAATTTTTAAATATTTGATTAAAAAAAATGTCTAACTTAGAACATTTTGCTGTCGTTATCTTTATTTCAAAGAAAGAAAAAAATCATAATCTGATAACTGAACGATAATGCTTTTGCCTTTAGTTACAATTTGTAAATTCAACTCCTGCTGAGCTTGGATAACAAGCGTCTAGTCCGGCAGATAATAGTTTCCTCATTATTCCTCAGCGCATGCCTCATTCAGCCTCATGCGTCAGCGCAGATTTTCGCGCATGACGTTTTTTCTCTGGTAGCGTCGGGGTATAAATATTTTGTTTACCCTTGAACTTATACAAGCGTGTGTTTGCTAAGGAGCTTAAACGAAAAGGGAAGATGTTGGATGGGTATTTAATTTTAATTTCTTGAAATTACTAAATCTTAAAAGCATTTAAAGTCCTATTAAAATGTGTCACAATTTTTCAATTTTAAATTTATGTCAATGTTCTTTCTTGCTTACTAAATAAAGTAGTTAATGTTAAAATGTCATTTTTGTGCACATAATTTTGCGTAATAAAATCATAAGTCGTTTGGGATTCAGTGATTTTAAAATTTAAAAAAAATTATTTTCATTTTTAATTTTTCCTTGCTGAGATGTACAAATTTTCTGCTATTATTTCGCAATTTATATGTAAATGCTTTGCCAGAAATAGCCATCAAATCTGCTGATTTCACTTGCGATGTTTTATTGAGAATGAACTACTGCCAGAAGTTGCAGAATTGGCAATGAATGTTGTAAGTTTTCTTTCCCACGTGGAAAGATGCGATTCCAGAAAGTAAAACTAACAGAAGATGTCTGGGAGGAATCTGAATGTACAGAAGAAAAGAAAAAAGTCCTGGTAATTTGCTTCACGTTGCTTGATTTTAATGTAGGTTTCCATGGTTATGTTGTCACCAAATAGAAGATGACTGAGAAATAATTTTTTATTCAGCTGAATATTTACTACTATTACTTTATATTTATGTACTTACTACATTACATTTTATATTTTACAATTATTTTTGTTTTACAATAACTTATAAACATAATTTTTAATTACCACTTGGCATTAGAACAAAAACGCTCTTTTTTGTTTATGTCTAACCCTTTCTACTGTTGCCAATTAATTCACATTTTGGTAGAAAATGAAAACGATATTTTTGTAGCATTGATTTAATGTAGAATATTTAAATTATAATTTTATATTATTGTTATTAGATAAAATTGTTAATACTTAGATATCTTAGAAATAATATTAAATTAAACACATTTTGACTCCTACAGTTACAACTTTTAATGCATAATATATTATTTTTATTGCTTGGGAATTACTAACACATATTTAACGAGCAAATTCTTGTGGGTTTAACGATAAATCATTACATTTTTCAATTCAGGATTTTAAATAATTTGATATATGTACTTTGAATTTTTATTTATTCAGAATTAAATTAATCGAATCGGAATTTATTTGATCGGAAAATACCGCGGAATCGTAAATGATTTTCTATTTATTTGCTTGTATTTATTTTTAAATTTTTGTTGGGTTTTTCTTCACATAAATATTACGCTCTTCAAAGTTTGTTCATACTAAGTACATATCATTATTTTCATCATTTATTATAAACATTCTTGTTAAAGAAAGAATATTTT
>JAJQOW010000848.1:0-78723 GCA_037975125.1 Latrodectus hesperus
TAAAAGAAAATATTTGCGTTATACTGTTAATAATAATCATTAAAATTTCTTTAATATTTTTATAATTGAAAAATATTAAATAATATAAAAATGCATTCTTAAACTTCTTGGAGAGAAAATGTACCAATTATGACTTCCTCACTTGATATTGATTCAAAATGAGGAAGTTATGTGGAGGTTTCTTATGGTAGAAAGTCATCAGGAAAGAAATGGAAATAGAGAAACATTTAGTGAGAGTAGTGATATAGATTGTTCTTATGAATAGTGCCATGTCCAAACTGCCATTAGCTCGATACCTAATCCTGATGAAGGCCGTAGACAGAGAGGTTTTATGGTACAGAGTAAGACACATAAAACTGGCACGTCATAATATTATAGAATGTAGCGTTTTTTAGAATTATATATTTATATTCGTATATTATGCATTCAGTAACAAACTCCCCCCCTTATCCTTTGAGACAACAGTGAATAGCGAATTCGATTCGGGAAAAGAGGAAATTTATGCAAACTTTCCAGAAGAGAAGATTCTGTTATGTTACTTTCAGCAGGACAGTGCAGCATGCTACAGAACAGACCATGATTTTTTTGTGTGCACGAAGATCTTACACCTGAGAAGATGATTCAACAGAAGCTTATGGTAATCTCTTCTGTCACTTGACCTGTTCACTTGTGACTATTATAGGGAAGTTTATACGAAACAAATCCACACACAAATGAAGAACTGACAATCAGGATGTCATCAATAGCATCATAGCACAAGAACTGACAAAGGTAGACATAAATCTCCTCAAGCGTGATCACATGTGGGTAGAGGGCACCAAAAGTGAAGGGGAGTAATCGTATTTAATACATTACATTGTATCTTATAGGGCATCGGCCTTCCGTTCGGGGTTCGATTCCCAATACCTTCAAGGACACACCGAGTACCTGCGATATATGTACTCGTTAAATCTGTGGAATCGAAAGTCCTGTGATTGGCCGTTGAGCAGTTCCCATGGGTATAATGGCATGGAGAGAAATTCCTCCACGTCCAGATGAATGTTAAAATAGAGGGAGTGGATCCTCTAGTGGTGCCATCTATCGGAGGAGCAAAGTCGTACTTTCACTTTCATGGTGCTCTGGTTAAACTAAAGACGCACCCTTCTGACTTAAATTCGCATAGCCGACGGCATAGCGAGCTTGACTTCTCAAAGTATTATAAGTAACAACACATTGTATTTTATGCCTTGATTTTACGGGTATTTTTACGTGCCGTATTTATAAGTTTTGTATGGTTTATAGCTTCTCTGGTGTAGAAAGGAGGGTATTGATTAAAGTGCTTTCATCGCTTGAATACTATTAATCATCGTCATCGAATAGCTTGAATACTATTAATCATCATATTTCATCGCTTGAATACTATTAAAATTATGACGTCATAGCTTATGTTTAACCTCTTCGGTGGGTTGAAAAAGTTGCGGAAAACGTATTGGTACTCGCTAATCATTTCTAATAAATGGTGCATTTGGTTTCCTTAGAATGTAATACTCATTCTCCATAATCGTAATAAATCCAAAATATGCAATGAAAACAAAGTTTAATACCCCGGCGAGTCATAGTTCAGGAAGAGAGTTCCGCCGGAAGAGTGGGTCAGTGTTTCCGGAAAACAGCATTTATGGGGAGGAAGTACAATCATCACCCTCCTCAGAAAAGCGAAGCCAACATTGAAGGGAATGCGAGTGTGTATACAAGACTTATCGAAGATTATTGAAAATCACTGAAAATACTTATTACATAATAAGACTGAGTCAATCTTTTGCACTTTTCTGAGCAGTTTTTGCACGTTAATATTTCGAATCCACAACATATTGTTACTACTCGAACATATTTAGCATACTAAATGTTACATTTTGTGAAAATATAACCACAGTCAATAATTTAAAAAATATTATATAGGGTAGCTATGTAAAAACAAGTGAAAATCACTGCACTAAACATCGGTGCAAGATTGATTTTATATTGAGGGCATATAATCTTTACGCATTTCTGAAATTGGAGAATTATTTGGTGGATTTTACCCTTTTTTTCTTTTGGCAACCGTTATTTCTTACTGTGTCAGAAAGTTCAAAAATTCAAAGTATATTAAACAGGGGTGCAGAGATTCTTTTGAATCACGAGCTACTTTTAATTTTTATTCAACTATTTTTCACCATCACTTTCAATCGATAGATAAATATATTTTTAAGATGCGGATTATTAAAATTTATGTCAGCGAGGTCACCCAAGAATGTTTTGGTAATCCAGTGATTAATCACAATCCTCTTAGTGCACATCCCTCGTATTCAGTAACATCCTATTTTGGTAACCATAGTTTATACGTCATCGCGAGAAATTGAGAACACTTCGTTTTCATTAGAATTCTTCTAAGAATAATTGAATTAGAGTAATTTTTCCTTTTTTTTGGGGGGGTGGTGGGTGGGTGGGTTGAGAATCTTAACATTCCATAATTTATTTTTTATATTATTCATCACATTTAATTTATTTATTTAGCAAGAAATTATTAGATAGCTATTACATCAGCTTGACATTTTTCAATCGCCAAATTTTTAAAATACACCAAATGAATTTTACGTTATGTGGTCCATTTTGAAAATATAAAATCGAAATCTATAAAATAAAGTAGTCATACTAATTGATGTATTAATTTTGATTTTTGTTTTGATTCTTTTTGAATAATAAGCTATATTAATATTTTCCTCTAGGATATATTTTGTTAGCTTCCCGGCAGTTTCTGCCAAGACTAAATGTTATTGCCATTATAAAAGTTGTCACTAGCGTACTATAGTTCCATGAGGAGTTACTATATCCATGCTGATTCTGGACACCACCTGGATAGCCTTATCTCAAAAACACGCTTATCATTATCAAAAGCCTCAGGCTCGAATCCATCATCTATTCAACAACTTAAAGATATTTTTTATTAATAATCATTGTGATTACTCAAAAAAAAATAAATACATGATAACAAATGAAAACAAAAGTTGCTACGAATAAAACTATTTGCAACTATTTGTTCTTTACTACATAATTTAGAGAAAGTAGCTTCTTAGTATATACTAGTTGAGGTGCATTATGACTGCGATTCTCTATGCAATTTTGCCATGGGTTCTAACAGTGGCGAAAATATTATTTTTGTGCTGATGTTTTTTCTTATGTATCTGAAATTTGACAAAAAAAATTATGATTATCTATAATATCAAAAAAAGCTATTTCAAAGTAAATATAAAATAATTAAAAAAAAATTGTTATAGATAAATAATGTTATAGATAAATGTTATAGATAAATAATTTATATTTAAAGTAAGGAAAACCACTTTTTACTATAAAAATTTGATGAGTGAAACAATTTTTATTTCCGAGCGGTATACATAATTATCTGATTTCCTATTTGAATTCTTATTGTTTCAGGTTGTGAAATTCCCCATTGGTTCCTGTTCCCCGTACACGGACTGCAGCAGCTGCTTGAATTCCGAAGACCCCTTGGGGTGCGGCTGGTGCGGAGATCACTGCGCTCACATTACTGAGTGTGACCGACCTGACAGCCGATCCACGAACTCTTGCTCACCCATCATCACCGAGGTGAGTAGAGATATATTTCACTGTCTCTCTTCAGCAGTACTCCTTAAATTGCGCTCTTCATAAATAAAATATAAACTGTTGTTCAATATGGCGTGCAGTTTTGGGAGAATGAAGTATTACGTCCTCTACTGGATGCACATAACACTATCTTACTTTGAATGCAAAATGCTACTTTTCAATTATATATATATATATATATATATATATATATATATATATATATATATATATATATATATATATATATATATATATATATATATATATATATATATATATATATATATATACAGGGTGATTATAAAAAAACTTTGCCAACATCTGCACTTCTAGCGTCCATTCTATTTAACCGATCAAGATGATACTTCAAATATAGTTCTTTTGAGATATGCGCTCGAGATTCTGTGAATGGCAACACAGTGGCCCTCGCGGTTACAGTTATAGTGGCAGAAACTCGAAATTTTCGAATGGCAACGTCTACTTTTTACCATCGCAAAATGTTCAGCACAGGCGAAAACCCTAAATAGCGTTGAAACGGTACCGATATGTCCGAAAACCGACTTGTTATACACATACAAACAGTTCTTCAAGGCGCACGGAGGAATAATGCATACGACAGAGACAAGGCACTGCTCAATGATGAGAACACATAGAGAAAAAAAATCTTTATTAATTTCAAACATTTTCCACATGAGTGCCATCACAGGCAATTACGCATTGCATGCGGGAGACGGTGGGCAATGTCGCTGCACGCAACATGGCACGAGGGATGTTTCCAATCTCACGCCGTATAGAATCCTTTAAGTCCGACAATGTTTGAGGATTGCACAGATAAACTCTGGATTTGAGATAGCCCCAAAACCAGAAATCCATAGGCGTCAGATCTGGGGATCGCGCAGGCCACGGAAAAGGATAATAGCGTGAGATGATGTGATCACCAAAATGCTGATCCAGGAGCCTTTTAACTGACCTCGCTATATGTGGAGGTGCGCCATCTTGCATCCAAACAATGTCATTGAGTGCATTCAGCCGACGCAACTCCGGTAAGACATAATTTTTCAGCATGGCTGCATACCGAGGGCCCGTTACAGAACATGTTGCAGGGCCAGTCGGGGTCGTTTCCTCAAAGAAGAACGGGTCCAGAACAAATGTAGCTGTAATGCCGCACCACGCAGTCACTTTGGCGTCAAATAATGGTACTGGCGCCACAGCATGAGGATTCGTCTCTCCCCAGTGCACACAATTCTTTGTGTTAATGCTGCCATTTAAGGTGAAATGCTCCTCGTCCGTCCATAGTATGCGAAGTGGCCAGTCGTTATCCACATCATATCGTAACAAAAATGCATTTGCGAAGTCCAGACGTTGTTGTGGGTCACCCGGCTCCAACATCTGGACGCGCTGGAACCGATAGGGAAACATGTGAAGTACCGAGCGCAAGAGCTTGCGGATCGTTGAGTTCGGAATATCCAACACGCGCGCTATGCCTCTTGCGGTTTCTGTGTGTCCTGCAGTCACTGTATGGTGCACTTCCATGACAACGTCCTCAGAAACAGTTGGCCGTCCAGAGCGCTGTTTGTCACAGGTGCAGCCTGTATCTTCGAATTTCCGCACTAAATCACGCAGAGCTTGCAGAGTACATGGGCCGCGTCGTTGTCGATGATTGCGGCGATACACACGCAAGGCTTCCGCAGCGTTCATCCCATTTTGGTAATAGAGTTTGATCAATTCACCGCGAACTTTCCTAGGAAGACTCATATCGTCGGCATGTGCGAGTTCCCGAATGACGACTTCGCATACCCGCTTGGTATTTTATAGGTTTCCTACGCTGAATATCTGGCGACCGGCGTTCTGTGATTGGTTTCTTGACTCTGTCACATGCAAATTTATTGCGTGCGCCCAGATCGTGTTTTATTGGCCGGTTTTCAGAACTCTTTTTTGTGTTTGCAGAACACATCCGTTTTTAGACATATCGGTACCGTTTCAACGCTATTTAGGGTTTTCGCATGTGTTGAACATTTTGCGATGGTAAAAAGTAGACGTTGCCATTCGAAAATTTCGAGTTTCTGTAACTATAACTGTAACAGCGAGGGCCACTGTGTTGCCATTCACAGAATCTCGAGCGCATATCTCAAAAGAACTATATTTGAAATATCATCTTGATCGGTTAAATAGAATGGGCGCTATATGTGCAGATGTTGGCAAAGTTTTTCTATAATCACCCTGTATATATATATATATATATATATATATATATATATATATATATATATATATATATATATATATATATATATATATATATATATATATATATATATATATATATATATATATATGTATGTATGTATATATGTGTGTGTGTGTGTGTAATGTTATTTGTTTACTGCAATATTAAATAAATTTATAAATTTAAGAATATTTCCTAATTTTACCGAAATACTAAAATCATTTGCTGAACTTAAAAAAAGATGTCAGCGAATTTATAAGATTTTTCCTACATATTTTAAACTGCTCTGTAGCATCCTGTATGTTGTTGTTTTCTTGTGTCAGCTAGGCTGGCAATATGGGATGCACTGTTCACTTTTCCAGCCGAACCGTAATTTGGCGTGGAGTCCGACTTCCTCAGTACACACATGCTATAGGTACCCGTTTATAGGTTAGGCAACCATTCACAACTCATTAACACAGGAAAAGGACAAATACTAGAGAGAAAGTACATTCATGTCCAAATCGGGATTCGTGCCCAGGACTTCCCGATCCACAGTCTAAGCATTAGAGGCGGCGGCATCCTGTATATTAGGCTTAGTTAATAAGAAGCAGGGCAGAAGATTTCTAATCACGGTGAGGATCACATATACAATAACAATGAACAGGATCAATTATTCTGTAAATAAAATTCACACACACAATAAAAGTATTAATTAATAAAATTCAATTTTGGAAATTATTTTTACCTTACCACGCAGAGTGTTTCTTCACTAGATTATAAATAACTGAATTCTAAACAATCTTGTGAACATTCCTTATAATTATTTCAGGTGGCTCCCTCCACTGGTCCTACAGAAGGTGGAACAGTGATTACTATTCTCGGTGATAATTTTGGTTCATCGCATAGTGGAGAACTCAACTCCAAAATAGCGGTTACAGTTGCCGGGTTTCCATGCGAGATTGTCCTCTGGGAGAAAGAAAGGTAAAAATAAGAAATATACATTAATACATACTTATCTAGAGTAGATATAAGCGTTTTGTTTTGACATGCAGTTGATTGGGCTTGGAATTTCGAAGAAAAGCCATTAATGTTGATAATGCACATGTTTCAGTATTAGTAAGGATATTTTACTATAATCTCTTGTTTTTTTAAAGACCTGGTGTTCAATTCCTAATAAAATATTTAAAAAGAAAATTAAATTTATTTGGAAAAGGTGGAATTTTATGGTAAGCCCCCTATTTTTTTTAAAAGTCTCATTCATTTTTTTTTTTTTTTTGAAAAATGTTTTATGTGGGAAACCCAGAGATCATGCTTTATTTACAAAACATTAAAAAACAAAGACATCCGCTGTAACTCGATTAAATATATAAAACCTATGACTCATTTATTCGTCTTATTCCAGTGTCAGTATGAGATTTAAATGAGTCGAAACTGTTTAATAGTAAGGTAAGACGTAAATCATTTTACTTCAGCAGTATCGAAAATAAAATAGTTAATGCTATATAATTCAGCAAAAAAAAAAAAAAAAAAAAAGAGTGTTTTTTGACCCATGAATGGAAATGACGTAGACGCTCTTTTTTACGAACCTCGATTTACGAACACTCACGTTTTTAAGAAATTGTGTGTGTGACTTATCCTCCGAATATCTGAGGAAGTCAAGCAAGATCCATCAGATCATTGATCCAGAGAAAATCGAAGGCCAGAAAGGGGGATGAGTAAATATCCTTTCTGTAAAGTCTCAAACAGTCCAGGATGTGTTGAGAAAAAGCCTGCTCAGTTTTACATTTAGAGCAGACCTTAAAGATTTTTTTACCTTTGAGATTCGAGAGATGGCCGGTTGCTAATCTGGAAATAACGGTATAAGAGGCTCTGTCACAATGGAGGGCGTATAAAGATCCAGGCTCTGTCCCCGCTTACAACTGATGGCAGGGAAGAATCTTCCACCTCTTCAAAATGTCAGAATTAATAATTGACAGATGTTCTAAAACGGTGAGTATTGAAGAGGTAGGATTATCATGGCAACAGCCCTTCCTGGCAAATCGATCCGCTTGCTCATTGACGTATATGTCTACATGAGAAGGAATCCATTAAAAATAGACGTCATGGAATTACGGAATGAGCTTAAGTTTGAGAAGGTTAGATGCACTGGTTTAAGATATACTAGCTAGTCCCTATCCTGCCACCTTAGATAGTGATAATTTTAACTCCCATTTAAGAACTGAAATTTTTAAAAATCTGCGAACTTTCATTTCTGACAAATAGTTTTCTTCGCCGTTTTTTTAATTATTTTTTATTTTTATTTTTTATGACCTGATATTTAAAAAAAAATTATTTCATTTTTTAATATAAGGCCTGAAAGTTTAATTCATCCTTTAGCTATGAGACGACATTTTCAGTCATTCTAGACATTATGGAAACAATAGTCATAGGTACATGGATATCAGACACTTTGTAGGAAAAAACTGTAGTACCGAATTGGACTCCTCCTCCCCGAATACGTAAGAACACAAATAGGTGCGAGAGGGACTCTAAAACTTCGAGCTTTGCAGTTCTGTTGTTGATTTCGATCCATTTGAACAACTCAGTTTATGGAGTTTCGTTTGCCGGGCGGGAGACGAAGCCGCTTCCGTCGAGGATTTGTCGCAGTTGAAACAACGAACTTATTTATTAGTCGAAGTAAAAAAATGAATGAAAATGTATTCAATTAGACAAAAATTTAAAGATACGGAACTTTAAAGAACAGCCTTTCAAACATTTTAAAAAATCCTTTAAAAAGGAAATAGTATCAGCAAAAGTGGTTCCTTTCGAAACTATTGAAAGGAGGCAAAACATTTTGAACTGGAGAAAACTTAAATGAGGGGAAAAAAAAGAATGAACATAACTGCTTATTTTTTTTCTCAGCCAAGCTTTAGCCATTTCAGACAATGCAGTTACAGAGATATCCAACTGCTTTGCTATGAAGCTGAACATAAAAATTTAATCACATCAAACGAGCGGCAGGAAAAATTTAAAACCAAGCATGGTATGAGCTTTAGAAAATTGTGTGGTGAAAGTAGAATCAATGAAATTGAAGTACTTTTAAGTATAACTTTTATTTTGCACATGTCTCTATTTTATGAACTGTTTTACTGCTGTCTAGGAGTTCTGAAAACGACTATCTACTATATTTCATTGCCACTTCTTTATGTCATTAATTTAAGTCATTTATAAATTTCGACACCTAGTACATGCGATATACGTGCTTGTTATATCTGTGGAAATGGAAGTTCTGCAGTCGATCGTTGAGCAGTTACCATAGGTTAACACAATGGTCTGGAGAAAATTTCCCCCCTCCAGATCAAAGTCAAAATTGAAGGAATGGATTCTCTAGTGGTGCCATCTATCAAAAGATTCTTTTATCAAAAGCGTACTTTCACCTTCATGGTGCTCTGGTTACATAAAAGACGCACACTTCTGACTTAATTTCGCATAGCCGTTGGCTAGTGAGCTTGGATTGTTCAAGATTCATAAATAACAACAACAAATCTCGACAACATAATGTATGCACTATTTTTTAATGGTCATTTACGTGGAAGTGTAATCTGTAAATATCTAATGCCGATATGTATGTATCTAGATTTCAGTAACTCATTACTTCAATATTCATGAGTGTTTTATTTTTTCAGGATCGAGTGCAAGACGACTGCTGTGTCAGTGCCCACTGAAGGCCCCATCCACATCAATGTCACTGACATGTCTTGGGCACTAGGACAGTTTGACATGAAAGGGGCGACTCAGAGCTCGAATAATTTCACTTATGTCGTAAGCATAATTTGATTTCACCTTGGCGATAAAATATAATTGACTTCTTTTTATTACAATAAATGTGAGTTCTTTTAAAATATTACTGAAGCAGGATCTTTAACGTTGATGGCGAGAGGAACTTCACCTAATAAAATAATTTAAATAATTCATCAAAATAATTTAATAAAAATATTGCCATTTTGGTTGTAACATTGCACAAGAAAATTGTCTCCCATTTTGTTGTATCGCAAACTTAATTTACATATGCTTATAACAAAATCATCACCAACTTTGCTAATTTGTTCTTACAAATTTATAGCCGAGCTGGCAGCCGAATGGTTAGCGCTCTTGCCTTCGGTTCAACAGTTCGTGGGTTCGAATCCCACCTTGGGTATGGATGTTTGTAGTGGTTCGGAATTCACTTTAAGCCGTAAGTCCCGGTCTAATTAGCCCTCGTGTGCAAAAAATGACCGTTGAGCGACAAACAAACCAAACCTTACAAATTTATATTTTTGAGGAAAAAATCGCTAATGAAAAACACGTTAAGAAAGAAATTAATTATAATTTTGTCCTTCTTCAGTTATATCTTGTTCCCACTCGAGGTTGCAGTAGATTCACAGCAGTTTTCATCAATGAAATGTATTTAAATCAATTAGTAGTTATCCTGGCTGTTGATCAATAGCTTAAAGCGGGTTACGAACTAGAAATTTAATTCTCACTTTAAATATTGAGAATTACTTTGAATATACAATATTGAATATTACTTTGGAAAGTGAGAATTAAGTTTATTGTGGTTCGTTCTCGTAATTCGCTTTAAACTTAATTTTCGTGAGAAAAAAATAATGGTAAAATGACAAACAAGTCAAATTTAATTTATTAGATATTATTAACACTTAACAATTATTTAAAATATATCCAATAAAAAAGTTATGACCAATCAAGTCTTAGTGAACCTGTAACCAATTTATCTTGATTTATTTTCATTTTATTTAAGCTTAAACTTTAATGTCGTATAGCGAACAGTCGGTTGCAAAGTTTTTATAACATTCGTTCATCTTGCTTTTTGAAAGAATTCTCCACAGATAGATAGAACCAATTGCAGTTGTCGAAAGATAGTCTACGGGGATCTTTAATAGCCATTCCGACAAAAATGCATGCGAAAAATAGAATGATGATACCTATCTTCTGTTTGCACCGATCGATTGGCTGAGTGGTTAGAGTTCCTGACTCCTGAGCTGTTGGTCCCGGGTTCGAATCCCGGTTCGGGCATGGATGTTTCTTTCCTTCTCTGTTCTCTCTGTCCTTTCTTCTGTGATGTTGTATGAATGTGGCCCGCCCTATAAACGGGTTTGTGGTGGTATGGCGCGGGTAATGCTACTCGCCTCCGTGACTTGGTTCACAGGTGCTCGCTGGGTAACGTTAAATGAGTAGCAATTTTGGCCTTGTTGTGGCAAAGTGTTCAGTCACCCTTGTGTGCCCGCCATTAAAAAAAATCTTCTGTTTGCATGTGCATAAATTCGAATCTGGAATCATCAATTTTGAGGACTAAACCATTGAGAGCCATAATGATCTAAGTGTGTATTTAGTAATAAGCTTTTTAATGTAAATGAAAGGATGTAAAGATATAGTTACCTAGAAATTTAAATAAATAATACGGTATTAATAATTAGTATTCCAAAAAAAAGAAAGAAAATATGTTTAAAATATGAATAAAAATTGAAAAATTTAAATCGTAATTGCCCATTTAAACCAACTATAAAGTGGATGTTTTGTCTTGTCTTTTTCATGTGTTCTATTTTCAACGAGTTCAATTTTGGAAACAATATCGCTAAAGATTTGAAAATTTGAAAATTAATTACTGAGAGCAACAGCTGATTTTCATGATTTTGAAAACTCTTACAAATGGAAAAATTGTAATTAAAAAAATACTTCTTTATTACTAGTAAAAAATATTAGTGGATTTTTCTCATCGCCAATGACACTCAGACGTTTGATGGTGAATTTCGCTTTGTTTGCTGCCGCTCAAAGAATGCGATCGATTTGTAGCCAACTATTAATTCATCGTCAAGTTGAAGATAGTTATATCATTCGGTTACACTAAGATTGGAAACATTTCACAATAATCATTTTTACCTAAGATATTTTTTGCTAAAATGTTCGGCAATTATTGACAAATAACCAGAATTGTTTTTGTAGGTACCAAAGCTGTACGGACTATATCCCGGAAAAGGCCCTGTTTCTGGGGGTACCACTGTCCATCTTCATGGTACTCAACTGAATGTGGGGTCCACTCGTAGCGTCACTGTTGCCCGAATCCCTTGCGTGATCAACAGGTAAGAATTTAAGTGTGCCTGAATTGTTTGTGTTTTTTGCATTTGTATTTGAACCTCATTTAAACACTTTGTTTGCATTTATAGGTTAGAATTATCTTACCAATTTATCTTCTTGCACTGACTTATGTTCAATTATTTCAATTATACTCTTATCTTTTAAAAGCTTTTCTCGTTTATAAGTAATTATTTACCCTTAAATAAATAATTTGCTTCAATTACAGTATTTGTTACCATGTTTTTCCCTGAAGCTGTTCCTTTTCATATTCCTATTTCATTTTCAAGGTCTCAGCTATCGAAACGAAAACAAAATTATCGCCATCTTAGAATTATTCCAACATAGAGTGTAGCTTCCATAACTAAGTTTTTGCTTTTAATGTTTCTTTTAAGATTATCCTTCTCATACGATTTACTGGTTGATTATTAAATTAAAGTTAATAATGTGTGAATATGCTTATATATATAATTAACTATATATATTTGTCTACTTATGGCTGTTTTTTTAAACGTGATTTGATTTTTTATCACTGTTGTTGTGAAAATTTACCTTCATCTTTAATCTGCTATCTTTCTACCTTTAAATATTACTCTTCGTCTTTAATCTTCTATCGTTCTACTTTTAAGAAGTACTCTTCTTCTTTAATCTTCTACATTCCCATCTTTAAAGAGTACCCTTATTCTTTAATAATCATTAACTGCTATCAAATTGACATCAAAATTATTATAATTTACCAAGCTAAGAATTGTTCGCATACAGATAGTGGCTTCCATAATTTCAGGATTACTTTTAATATCAATGTATATTTTTCTCATACGATTTTCACCACATGAATTCGACAAGATGTGATTTTAGAGTGCTCTTTCTTATTTACAATTTTTACTTTTTCATTTCCACTCATTTTTGTTTAATAGTAATTTCATTTTACGTCCATTTACTCATATTGGATTGCGAGATACAGATTTTTTCTTTTCCTGAAAAATACCGCATTATTTTTAAAATACTATGGTTAATTAATACAACTTTTTTCTTTTTACAATGTTCAAAAGAAAGAAAAAAAAGAATAATATGATTTTAATTACTTCGTTAAATTCGGCAAATAGATACGAAAATAATAATTTTTACGGTAGTCCTATATTTAGCTTCTTTTGGCTGCTTTTTATTATTTTTTTATTATGATTTGGGAGTTTATCCCGAGAACCTTGAAAATCAACTATTAGACTTCTTTAATCTTCATTATAATTAATTCTTTTATTTGCGTTAATGCAGTGCAAGTACGTATTAGTAAGTTTTAGTAATTATTCGCTTTAAATTGTAGATGAAAAACAACTAATTTTATCTACCTTTATATTCTTTGATAAAATCTTATATTCCATTTTTAAGTTTCACGTACGCACATTTTCGGCTTCTATACTAATTGATTGAGATAAAATTTCTTATTCATGTCTTGTTTGTTATTTTAGCCAGCATGGTATATCAACATTATCGAAATTTGGGAAACAAAAACTAAATTGTGTAATTTTCTCCTCTTTAACATCAATTTAAATTTTGGAAAAAAAAGCAGTTTTTGTTTTAAAATTGGAATTTTCTTTATGTAGAATACAATTAGTAAACAAGGAAAAAATCATAATCATTTTAAAAAAGAAAAATCAAAGTTGCACTATCTAGTGGTAAAAAATGTAGCGCAAAACTAATTTTGAAATTTGTTTTTATAGAAATACACAATTTTTTGCGGGATCCATTGAAGACGTATAAATATTGCACATACATAATAACCGCTTTACGTATTATCTACGATATCTAAATTCCAATCCCAAATTCAAATAAAAAATATTCAAAATGAAAAATTAAAAATCAATTATAAATAAAAAATATTTAAAAGTAAACAAAGGGAAAGAAGTTTTTGAAGCGATTTTCTAAAGAAGTAACTCTTTAAATTTGTTAGCAATGAATCATTTCATCATTCCTCAAATATTAAATGTATTCATTTTAATTACTGAGTATTAAATGATTAAATTACTGAGTATTAAAACGAGAGTATATTAACACAAATATGAGCGAATACATATTTGTGTTAATATATTCTCGTTCTTTCGAATTATGTGGGTTATGTTATCCACGATATTTGCTCCAACCACTTCCATCAATAAAAGTTTACCGTTGTTAAATATTTAAGCCAATTTTAAATTAAAAATACTATAATAAATGATAAATATAAAAAAGAGAAAAAGCAGTTTTTTCACTTGGAAAAAATTTAAATGTGAAATCTAGTGAATGGAAATAAAGTTAAATTATAATCTTTTTTAATTTTCTCAAATATTTTCTATTTTTATTTCGTACGTCTGATATCGTTTGATGTGTCCCTTTAAAGGATGACCGAGAATGCGACCTGGTGCGTCACAGGTCCCTTGAATGACACAAGGCAGGCTCCGTGGCTTGGACCCGTCGAAATGCAAATAGACGACGCTGTCGTAGAAGTGGAAGCTACCGTTGATGACCAAGCCGAGACGCCCCTGCACAAGCAGTTCGTCTACCTGCCGGATCCGGAAGTTTTCGTCATACAACCGAATGTCACCACCATCAGGTAACTCTTACTGTTACTAAGACCGAAACAAAAACTCAAAACTGCATAATTTTTGTTCAAGGTTTTGACTGTTCCTAGGCTATGCCACGGGGATGAAGCGCTTACTATGTTACTATAATTCTGTCATGCCTCGTTCCTGTTACAAAATCTCCGCATCATATATTTTAATTTTTAATGTTATTTATATTTTGAACATGTAATTAATCAATAGGTGAAATAAATCTAATAAGTAAAATTACGGAATCAGTAAGGGAAAAATAAAATCTATTAAGTAAAATTATAATTTCTTTAATTGAAATTTTACTTAAATTCTGTGTGCACTTTTCCATTTTTTTGAGTGTGATTTGTATACAAATTTATTCACTGAGTTGTACATTATTATACTATCACAGGATTTTGAGTGTAGTAAATTATATTCAGTTGCTCTTTTCAACTACACGTAGAGTTATTTTGTTAAGATTGAATGTTTTTCTCTGGTTTTGGAAAAAAAAATTTTGCTGAGGAGTTTTTGTTCACTGAAAAATATCGTTATTGTTTTTAGTCATTAAGAATTTTGTTTGTGTATTTGAGAGGAAAGTTTTATTTATTTTACAAATGCCAAATTTTAGCCATTCATTCACGGGCCTCCATATTTGCTGGTAATGTTTTCATTCTGAGAAAATGCAGTACGATTATTTATATGTTCAAAAATTATTGTGGTTTTGTCAAAACTATAGTAGATTTAGCGTTACCCAGGGTGCACCAAGTGGCCTACGTTACACCACTTGAGAGAAAAGTAATTAACACGTGTTTATCAAAAGATAGTCTTCATTTTTGCTTTAACAACTATTCAAAACATCAAATATTATTGTTGTTGCTTATCCTCAACAGATCTGACATAAGTCAGATCAACTCCAAAAGGTTGTTGACCGCCAGAATATCGATGACAGTAAGGGGATGTCATGTTATGTCCATCGTGGTTAGTCCAACGCAATTCAGTATGTGATCGTTAAGTGGTCGAAGTATTTTCTACAAGTGGGGTAGATTTTTATGTCATAAAATATTAATCATTCTTTGTGTCCGTAAGTTTCTGTTCATTAGTCTTTTTTATGCTTTACTGAACCTAACAGAAATTTTCATTACAAGATTATATAATGACGTGAAACTTTACGACGCCAATTATTATAATTTAATTCACACCAGTCCCACATTTTCTAAATATAGCAGATGTTACCAACTTCACTCTGCTATTTTAATCAATTTATTAAATGATTAACTTTTATAATTTTATTTACCATAAATATTTTAACTTTTGCAGTGGTAAAATGAATATTACTGTGAGTGGGCGTCATCTTGACAGCGTCGAAAAACCGATTATGAAGCTCATCGTTCCTCTACCCCTCACTGGAAGGGCCCTGGAATTTGATGAGGTAAGAAATAAGTGTTTCATTTCATCCTTTTCATTTAATTTTCGACACCTGGCAGACTAAGGTTTCAAGAAATTCGTTATGGTAAAAGAAATTAAAAACAAATTGAATTATACTTTTCGTGCATTTTTTATGTTCCTAAAATTACAAAGCATCGAAGTAAGATCAGTCTCTAAAACTTCACTGTTTTTTCTAAACACGCACACACGTATTCTTGTGCTGGAGAAGGGTTGCTTTTTTGGCGAGAAATGCTCGAATTAAATTCCAGCCAACCATTGTAGAAAAAGGAGACATGAAAGATGATTTTAATCAAATAGGGCAATTGAGGTAGGTGGTTGAGAGTTTCTCTGGTTTTCTCCCTTGTGAAATATGGATATGACTCATTATTTATGAAAAATCAACGTGGTAAACGATGCCTATTCAATTACTTTACTACATTACAGCAGCTGGAAGCTATCAGAGAGTCCGATACATAGCTCTACTATTTGGCAATAGTAAGTAAGAATAGTATTGCTTATCAGTTATCAGAGTATAGCTTTAATTTATGTTCAGATGGCGCTGAATTGCTCATTACTCACAAATTCATAACTGAGAGTCTATCTGTAACGTAATTGGTTAGACTGGTTCATTTTACAATATAGTTTACCTATTGTCCTATGAGGGTTCGTCTCTGATGTTGATGACGTGCGATGTACCGCAGTTTCTTTGGCAATGTACAAGTTATTTTCAATAAATTATCATTGAGAACTATCAGGATATGATTCAGCAGTTTCTCCAAAAGTTGATGATGTGCGATGTACCACAGTTTCTTTGGCAATGTATAAGTTATTTTCAATAAATTATCATGTTACCATCAGGATATAATTCAGCAGCTTGACACGAATGGTTTACAAAACGCTCTCTTTTTAAAAAATGTTACTGTGAAAGCAAAGTGTGACCATCCATTTTTCTTTAAGTATTATCATAACATATTTTATCTTTGGTTACTTAGATGAAAAAAAAATTCACAATTTATATGTATCAACCACAAAAAGATCGGATAAGCATTAGAAACAATTTTTTTTGATCAATTCAATGTCCGGTAATATGAAATCAGCTAAAATATTTCTCTTCTTACATAATCATTTGGTATCTAATATAGGAAAAAATTACAGGTACATAATTATTTTAAGTTTGTTTTTCTAAAAGTTATCTATTAATATGATTTTAAAGCTACTTTTTTTAATGATTAAAAATGCATTATCAAAATATCACGTATTTGTAACTGTGAAATTTGACTTATAAAATATTAACTTTTCTATGTGTAATTTATATTTTCATCTTTACAGCCGTGCTGGTTGGTGAAAGGCTTAAATGGGACGAGGATGTTATGTTCTACACCCACTCTCAAGGGCCACTCAGAGCTGCACGCCCCCACCGAGAGGGCGCCCCTGGTCACACACATCTCCTTCGTGATGGATGGCGTGAAGTCGCTGAGGGAGCTCCCGTTTCTCCAGAAACAAATGTCTCAGCTCCTGTATTATCCAGATCCTGAGTATGAACCATTCCAAGGGGTCCAAAAGGTTCATTACGATCAAACCCTACTTGAAATCGAGGTGAGAGCTTACCCTAATTTTACAATATGGGAATAATGTTAATTAACAAATTAAGGAATTTTGGATGTTCAAACAATTGTTTATTTTTTATGAATCACATACACTTCTATAATAAGTTTATTCTTCTTTAGCGGCATTACAGCCCAAACTATGCGTTAGTCTACCGCACAATATCTGTCCAGACTGCTATTTTCAGATTTTAATTTTCCAGTGAAGTTTTTAGGCCCACCAGGACACCATCCATCCATCTTTTCTTAGGTCTACCACTTGGCCTATTCCACATGAGCTTCCAGTGCAATATTTTTACCACTTGGCTGTTGAGTTGTCTCTCAATGTGTCGAAGCCTCTGTGCCTTGATGAACTTGGCTATGATTTTATGACTAATAAGAGACTTAGTTCGTCATTATGCCTTGCACATTACCAAAATATTGCACTGTTTTCCTTTAAAAAAGTGGCTTCAATGAAATGACTTTATTGTTTTATTCTCGAGGCAGTTCTTGCACCAGCATGCTTCCATGTATCTAGTCCTGAGTTGGGCTCTACCAGTTAGATAGAAGCAGCCGGGTAGAGTCCTCGTGATTTTGAGAAGCAGAGACCAAGCAGAAGACTCCCAGTACTTGGCCTGCCAACCCCAGCGGTATCATTTCACTTGGAGGACATTGCCACCACACCCAGTTTTAACGTGCTCCATCCAGGATTCAAGTTCACTACCTTCCGATAATGAGAACGACACCCTAACCAATCAAAGCTGAATGGGCCGTGGGAGCCTAATGGTTAGGGCATCGGCCTTCCGTCCGAAAGGGCTGGATCCGATACCCAATGTCGCCAAAGACCCACCAAGTACATGCGATATACGTGCTTGTTATATTTGTGGAATCGAAAGTCCTGTGGTCAGTCGTGTAGCAGTTGCCATGGGTGTAATGGTCTGGAGGAAAGTTTCCTCTCCTTCTTAATGAAAGTCAAAATTGTGGGAGTGGATCTTCTGGAGTTGCCATTTATCATAGGAATCTGAGAGCAAAGTCGTATTTTCGTGGTGCTCTGGTTAAACGAAGGACGCACCCTTCTGACTGAATTTCGCATTGCCGTCGGTTAGAGAGCTTGGCTTGTCCAAGTGTCATAAATAACAACAACAACTCTAACATATTTGTAGTGTAATGAATGAAATTCATAAAAATGCATGTAAAGTGGATTTTTTTAAAAAAAATTACTTTAGAATATACGCATTATTTCTATAGAATACATTTAAGTGATATGTTTAGCAATCATTTTCATGTATATCAAATTGATTATCATTTCATTGTTTATGCTTATAAGTGTTTGTAGCGAAAATTTATCAATATGCATCCAAGCCTCAGTTACAGCGGACTATAAGCTTTCTAGTTGCTGCATATATTCAGTGTTTTACAGCAACTGAACGATTTACTGTTCCGTAAATATTTTCACTGGGCTTAGACAATAAGATGGCTATTCAATGTTTATGTTCGCATTTTAGTGTTCTTACTTGCGTGAACATGAGCGTGGTTTTGCTGGAAGCTAAGTTTACTCCTCAGCAGTTCCCATAAAAAGGGATTTAAAATTTAAGACATGACTTCTAGAATATTCCTTCGTGTAATTTGTTTTTGATGAAAATGTAGGTTTTTAGTTGTTCCAAGCCATCCAAATCCAAACCACAAAAAAAAAAAAGTTTTACGCCCTAAAATATCATACATAGGATCTTTCCATAGAACATGACAATAGAAATAGAATTTATTAAGCTTATCTAAATCGAACGTTTTGCATCGATAAAAATCACTTGTGTGAAATGCTTTAAGTTTATGTGTCTGTAACCGACATCAAAGATAAATAAATTTAAGCTTTTCCATCTTTCTTTTTTACCTGTCATCAGTTTTGCACGAGTAATAAAGAATTTTCCTTTTTTATTTTTTCCTTATAGATGATTTATTTTTGAAGCATTTTTTTAAAACTTCTCATTATTTTTCTTCGGACATGATCAAAAAGCTTCTCCCAAAACTCCAGCATATTTTTTAGTTTGTTATTTATCCTGATTTGAGAGGTCACAACACAATACATTCTTTTTATCAAATGGAAAAGAATGCTACTTTTATCATGAAATGCTTGAATTAAACTATTTTTACCATGGGTCATAATATGAAAAATTCAAATGCAAGTATTTTACCCTTTATAAATGCATTTTAAATATTCGCAAGTGCGTTTAATTTTGAAATAACCTAGTATCACTTACTTTATGTATTAATGCTTTCATTTTTGTTAATTGCATATGCTTAATTTATTCTAAAATAATGTAGCTCAATCTTAGTGATATTTCTAAATACATTTTGACATTTTTATTTCAAATATTTTGTTTAACATTATGTATTTTATTTAAATTTTATAATTTATAATTAAATAAAATTCGATAATTTATTTTAAATGATAAATGTTTGCCATTTTGAAAATAACGTATAATTTTGAAACATTCTATTACTTACTCTTAAATCTCTAATTCAGTGCAATATATTTTGTAAATTTGATTAAAAAAAAAAGACTAAATATTGTAAATTATAGCATAATAATTCCAAAAAAAGCTTATTTTATAAAAATATTAAAAACTTATTTTTTTAAATATTGGCAAACAAATAAGTATAAATAAAAGAAACAATTATTTCAATATTTATTAATAATAAGTTATTTTTTATCAGGGAAAGTATTTAGGATTGGCTCACCGACCCAGTGATGTGAAGGTCACAATTGGTGGCGATAAGTTGTGCAATGTGACCACCATATCTGGCGACAAGTTGTTCTGCATCATTCCTGCAGAGTTGATTTCTCACCCCAACGGATCGAAGCTCTCGGTGGACGTAAGGATGCTTTTTCTTTTTTTTCTTTACAACAAACACTTAATGTATCTAAATTTCAATTCTGAATGGATAAGATCAGTGGGGGCGAAGCTACGTCATAAAACCTCGCAAACCCGATAATACTGAATTTAGTTTACTTGTCACTCAAACGTCATTTTTTTTTTTTGCACGTGAGGGTTAATTAGACCGAGGCCTGCAGTTTAATGTCGATTACGAAATATTACAAACATTTAAGTCCAAAGTGGGATTCGAACTAACGAACTATTGAACCGAAGGCAAGACCACTAACCATTAAACTATCAGCTCGGCCGTATAATACGGGAATTTGTTGTAAGTATGTATGCATATATACAGCTTCTACTTTATATCAAATAAACGCGAATGTCTAAATTTGAAGCTGCATTAAGATTATTCCGAGTTTTATCCTGCCGATGTCAAAAATCACTGGAATAGAACAGCTGTTGTCTGTTTCTGAATCCCATTTTCTGCCTCTAGGTGTCTGCAGGACCCATCCGGAAGCATCTGGGGTACATAGAGATGGCGCAGCGTGACACGAGCTCTCTGACTGTGGGGATCCTGGTGGCTGGAGTCCTTTTCGTGCTGTTGTGCGGTGGCGCCATCTACCTGTACTTCAGAAGGGCAGCTCGACGCAAGCAAATATCTGGCTACATGGTCGCTTACACAGCTGACCGGCGGAACACTCCGAACGGGGACACCTGCCACACCACCCTCAGAAGAGAAGGAAGCACTAATGGTAATTTTCTTTGACTTTCTTCGGTTTTCTTCTCTAGAGACACATGTTTATCAAATAAGAGGTTTTGCACAGTACTCAGATGATTACTTAAAATTATCTGCAGTATCGCATATTATACATCAAGAATTAAAGCATAGACACGAAATTACTGCTTGGCACTGAAGATCCTTTGATCACGCGTAATGCGCGTGCTCCAGTGGTGAGGGTGCATAAATTGTCGCAGGAAGCGGATTCCATCATCATTGCCGTGTGATGGAATCCAATACAAACATACATTATCATTCTTGCGCTGGTGTATGTGTGTGTATCGTGAGAAAGGCTGCTGATCGAAGCGAATTGGACTGTGAGCAGTTTGCAATGGCCCAAAGAATCAAAATGAGTATCTCCGAAACTGTGCTTGCTTCCTCACCTGTTTGCAAGCAGTCATTATGAGTACTTCTACTTAATGTGGGCCGTGGTTGCTTAATGGTTATGGCATCGGCCTTCCTTCCGGAAGGGCTGGGTTTGATTCCCAATTCAGCCAAGTACCCACTAAGTACCTGCGATGTACGTGCTCGTTGTATCTGTGGAATCGAAAGTTCTGTGGTCGGTCGTTGAGCAGTTACCATGGGTGCAATGGTCTGGAGGAAAATTTCTTCTCCTTCCTAATCAAAGTCAAAATTGTGATAGTGGATCTTCTGGTGGTGCCAGCTATCGGAGGAGTTTAGTACAAAGTCTTACTTTCACCTACGTGGTGTTCTTTTTAAACGAAAGACGCACACCACTGACTTAAATTCGCATATAGTCAACGGAATAGCGAGATTGGTTTGTCCAAGCGTCATAAGTAACAACAACACTTCCACTAAGTGGACGAAGGAAGATGAGATGCATAGCAGTTGTTGGGTGTACACACATTAACGACAAAGGCAGTCAGAAACTTACTCGCTTTGTAAAATGATGTCAACCATTTAAGGATGGAATATTGTGTGGGTCAAAGCAGAAGATTCTAAACACAAAGTCAGTGATGTTTTCCACTGTCTGTTGCCGATCTTATTTTATGAGGAGAGACAGCTTGCATCTTCAACAATCAATAGATATCCAGTCAGTAGATCTGCTCGTCTCACTGTCATTCCTACATTTGGCTTAAATACTCACAAAGGCAGCACAAAAACATATGAATCGTGCAGTTTAGGGGATATTCATATCGAATATACGAATCTTCACAACCAGCTTTTTTGAACAAAGTCAGGAAATTCACTTACATGAATTATTAAAATCATTTTTATACTAAGAAATTTTTTAAAAATAAAACAAAATAAACTTTTTTAATTATGAGAAAAATATAGGATTGTAATATAAATAACTTTTTCAAAATTGGAAATAGTTACAGACTATATTATTTATTTTTAATCCGAATTCTAACTTAATTCACTATTTTCTTGCAGCTTAATAGTAGTATTGCATTTTTTATATTTTCTACACTCAATAATTGAAAGTTTTCGTATGAAGAACACTGTTTAATATCATTATTTTTTCCCGAATCTCCAGTTTGTTTTTCAATATTGAAAGTATATACATACAAATATTTGCGTCTTTAGTGTGTTTATTATGAATTATCTGATATTCCAGATTACCACGACATGAGGGGCAGGTGTCTTACCCGTCAGACGTCTGCCAAGCAAACCACATCCGCGAAAGGGGTAGAAGGAGCTGAAGCGACCTCATCGGTGGACGAAGAAACTATACGGCTTCTGCAGTCCGAGAACATACTCATTCATAGAGAGTACCTCAGACTGGCTGAGATTATCGGTGTGGGTGAGTGGAGCTTTTTTATATAAACTAATGTTTCAGACAAGGTTAATAAAAACCGTGGACACAAAACATTATTACAGTCTGTTATAAACACAGAGTTTACCATGGACTAGTTGTTGTTGTTACACCAGCATGCTTCCCTATATCTATCCCTGATTTGGCCTCTACCAGTTAGATAAATGCAGCTGGTGGAGTCTTCGTGATTTTGAAGCAGGGACCGAGCAGAAGACTCCCATTACTTGACCTGGCATCCCCAAATGTATCATTTCACTTAGAGGACAATGCGACCACCCCTAATTATAACATGCCCAGTCTTCTGTTAAGCCGGGATTCGAACTCATTATTTTCTGATAATGAGAACGACACCCTAAACAACCAGGCCACTGTGGCCTCCTCATGGACTAGCGTTAGGATAGAGCATAATGTTCCGGGTTTGACCCTACCCACTCTTGAAAAACTTGCAATGGATGTTGTGCGTCTGCATGCCCATGTGTTGGTGTGGGTGCTTTTGAGTTCTCGTGGTTTTCTCCCTTCTCATGCATGAATTCGGGACTCTGTGAAAACTGTTTTCTATCGGAAAACAGTTTACACAGTTGATATCAAAACGTCTTGTCTGTTTAAACTATTAGGAAATAGTATGAGCCTAATTTAGTTTTATCCCAAATTATTGGCTATTTTGAAGTCATGTCTCAATAACGGACAAATACTGAAATATAATTCAAAACGAATTTTAAAATAATATTTTGCATAAATTTGTCTATCAGACAATGAGTAAATTTCTTTTCATCTTTACCAGGTCATTTTGGTTGCGTATATAAGGGAGAGCTACAGCTTCCTGATAAAGACAAAAAAGTGAAAGTTGCTGTTAAGACACTCCACAATAGTAAGTATGCGTCCGATTTTTCCAAAAGAATTTCTTAACTGATTTTATGTAAAATATACACAGCTAAATATTTTGCATGAATCATCAAATTTTATTGATAGTTTTTGTCATTGTCCAAGCACCAAAATTCTACTTCTGATTCTAGGTTCCACCATTTTGGAGCAGGGAGTGGAAGCTTTCCTCCAGGAAGGTTTGATGATGAAGGACTTCCACCACCAGAACGTCCTCAGCCTGGTGGGTGTTTGCTTCGAGGACGGGGGCGAACCTATGGTTGTCATTCCGTACATGAAGCACGGCGACCTGCTTTCCTACATACGTAATGAAGAAAACGTAAGAAATTTTTTAATGAACTACAGTTTTCTTAAAAATTACTATATGGCCTTTTGAATTTATACAACTTTTATTGTTCGGATACAGATCAACAATTATTCATTGAGTAATATTCAAATTTTTAAGTATCTTTGTTATACTCAATCAGCAGAATGAATTTTTTACAATGTTGACATGACTGTGTTTTAAATTACACCTACCGTATTTTCTTGTATATAATCCGCAAGACCTTTTTCTCGAGTAAAAGAAGAAAAAAAAGTGTCCGTAATCGGAAGCTATTTTTTCGACCAATATTCGAAATTATGTACTGCAGGTACTGTGGTGCCAAATAAAATAATAAAATACACAGTATGATTAAAAATATAATAAATTGAGTTATATTTCAAATCTTTTATAAAAAAAAAAAAATCTGTTTGTATCCACCATAACGCTAAGTGCAATAAACTGAGATGAAAGCGGGACACCTATCACAAGATTCAAGAAGATTCTAGTAAAACTTTTAGTTTTTAACAACTTTTAAAACGAAGTTAGACATATTTTAAAAGTAAAGTATAACTGTTTTGTTAATAATCAAATGAAAGAAATGGATTATTTTCGAACTGCGCATGGAATACATTTTTTCTTTTGCATCGCGCATGCTTTGTTTTTCACCTTACATTAACACATTTGTCGCCATTTTTTTATTTGCCTTCCTTATAACTTTTAATTTAAAATTTGTTGTGTAACTTAAGCATTTTTGATCCCACATTACGAAATATTAATTTCAATGTTTTCAGAGCGAAATATCTCAGGTTAAGACAGAATACGAAATGACGTTAGCCAATTATAACTGTAAAATCGTTGCGAGGAACCAAATTCGTTCTTAAATGTAATTGTGCTAAGCTGATTATAGTTGAAATAAGTCAGTCGAGTCATGGCGCCATCTGTTATTTATTTTATAGAACATAAACGACGTTTCTTCCAAACCTTTATTGTAAGCTTTTCTGATGGAGAATGTTTTTTATCAAATTATATCCACGGCGGCATCTAATACGCACAACGAAATTCGAAACTTTTTTTAACACATAATACGCGTATTATATACAAGAAACTACGATATTTAAGACCTCTGAATGGCAGTCAATGCTGGACAATGAATAAGTTAATCTGGAAAAGAAGAGCATTTTGATGCAATCTGATTCCATAAATTATTTGAGAGTAGCTCACTTTGGCGATAATCTTGGCATTGCTCAGCTTGCGAAAGCTACGAAAATTAAATGGTACTTTTAAAGGCAAATTGCTATCTTTTGTGTTATTATTTACTTATTCCTACAATAACTTATTAGCTTTTTTATAAGTAGCTTTATACAATAATTACAACAACATTAACTTTAATATACAGGGTGATTATAAAAAAACTTTGCCAACATCTGCACTTCTAGCGTCCATTCTATTTAACCGATCAAGATGATACTTCAAATATAGTTCTTTTGAGATATGCGCTCGAGATTCTGTGAATGGCAACACAGTGGCCCTCGCGGTTACAGTTATAGTGACAGAAACTCGAAATTTTCGAATGGCAACGCCTACTTTTTACCATCGCAAAATGTTCAGCACATGCGAAAACCCTAAATAGCGTTGAAATGGTACCGATATGTCCGAAAACCGACGTGTTATACACATACAAACAGTTCTTCAAGGCGCACGGAGGAATAATGCATATGACAGAGACAAGACACTGCTCAATGATGAGAACACATAGAGAAAAAAATCTTTATTAATTTCAAACATTTTCCACATGAGTGCCATCACAGGCAATTACGCATTGCATGCGGGAGACGGTGGACTATGTCGCTGCACGCAACATGGCACTAGGGATGTTTCCAATCTCACGCCGTATAGAATCCTTTAAGTCCGACAATGTTTGAGGATTGCACAGATAAACTCTGGATTTGAGATAGCCCCAAAACCAGAAATCCATAGGCGTCAGATCTGGGGATCGCGCAGGCCACGGAAAAGGATAATAGCGTGAGATGATGCGATCACCAAAATGCTGATCCAGGAGCCTTTTAACTGACCTCGCTATATGTGGAGGTGCGCCATCTTGCATCCAAACAATGTCATTGAGTGCATTCAGCCGACGCAACTCCGGTAAGACATAATTTTTCAGCATGGCTGCATACCGAGGGCCCGTTACAGAACATGTTGCAGGGCCAGTCGGGGTCGTTTCCTCAAAGAAGAACGGGCCCAGAACAAATGTAGCTGTAATGCCGCACCACGCAGTCACTTTGGCGTCAAATAATGGTACTGGCGCCACAGCATGAGGATTCGTCTCTCCCCAGTGCACACAATTCTTTGTGTTAATGCTGCCATTTAAGGTGAAATGCACCTCGTCCGTCCATAGTATGCGAAGTGGCCAGTCGTTATCCGCATCATATCGTAACAAAAATGCATTTGCGAAGTCCAGACGTTGTTGTGGTTCACCCGGCTCCAACATCTGGACGCGCTGGAACCGATAGGGAAACATGTGAAGTACAGAGCGCAAGAGCTTGCGGACCGTTGAGTTCGGAATATCCAACACGCGCGCTATACCTCTTGCGGTTTCTGTGTGTCCTGCAGTCACTGTATGGTGCACTTCCATGACAACGTCCTCAGAAACAGTTGGCCGTCCGGAGCGCTGTTTGTCACAGGTGCAGCCTGTATCTTCGAATTTCCGCACTAAATCACGCAGAGCTTGCAGAGTACATGGGCCGCGTCGTTGTCGATGATTGCGGCGATACACACGCAAGGCTTCCGCAGCGTTCATCCCATTTTGGTAATAGAGTTTGATCAATTCACCGCGAACTTTCCTAGGAAGACTCATATCGTCGGCATGTGCGAGTTCCCGAATGACGACTTCGCATACCCGCTTGGTATTTTATAGGTTTCCTACGCTAAATATCTGGCGACCGGCGTTCTGTGATTGGTTTCTTGACTCTGTCACATGCAAATTTATTGCGTGCACCCAGATCGTGTTTTATTGGCCGGTTTTCAGAACTCTTTTTTGTGTTTGCAGAACACGTCCGTTTTTAGACATATCGGTACCGTTTCAACGCTATTTAGGGTTTTCGCATGTGCTGAACATTTTGCGATGGTAAAAAGTAGACGTTGCCATTCGAAAATTTCGAGTTTCTGTCACTATAACTGTAACCGCGAGGGCCACTGTGTTGCCATTCACAGAATCTCGAGCGCATATCTCAAAAGAACTATATTTGAAACATCATCTTGATCGGTTAAATAGAATGGACGCTAGAAGTGCAGATGTTGGCAAAGTTTTTTTATAATCACCCTGTATATAACCGTATACAATAATATACTTAATACAATAATTTAGTAGTTAGTGAGGTAATGTTTTATTGGGTTATAGAATTAGTCATAAATTATTGCTTTCATGCGAATTATATATAGTAAAATATTTACATACAAATGTGCAAGTAAAACTAGTAATAGTAATTATATATTTAATTACTGTGTATTTAATTTTATCTTTATTTATTCTTAGTGTCCTACTGTGAAAGATCTCCTGACATTTGGCGTGCAGATAGCGGCAGGAATGGCATACTTGGCTGAAATGAAATTCGTTCACAGGGATTTGGCGGCCCGAAATTGCATGTAAGTTACACAAAACTTTGAGCAATTTAATAACATGATTTTTTTATTTTAAAGCTCATGAAGTAATTAAAATTTGTAAGCAATCCAGAAAAATTACATGACATTGAAAGTTGTGCTAACATCTGAATGTTAAGTCTCTGAATTTCAGTTAAGCAACTCATAGATTCAAGTCCCACCATAGGGGGAATGTTAATAATGATTTAGAATTCACTTTTAAGTATAAATTTTGGACGAATAATTACTGCGTAGGCCTTGGAGGAAAGAATGCGATAACAAAATGTCAGATGCTAATTTTGAATTTATTTTCTAAGCATCACATATCAAACACATTAGGAATTAAATATGTCTTAAAAAGCCCATGGATATATTTATGAGAGACTGGCATCTCAAATATTCAAAAGAATTACATATAAAGTTAATTAAAGTAGCGCAAACAAATAATTAATTATTAGTTTCGAGACTGATGTCTCTAATAACATAGCACTTTTTATAAAATGGCTTGAGAAGCCTAACTAATCGGTTATTTACACAAAAGGAGACTGGCGTCTCTACAAGCATAATAATACTATAGCTAAGTAGGTTTAGGGAGCCTAAAAACATCCATTTTCATTACAAGGCGAGGCCCTCTCGGTCCGGCACTCCCACCGGAATTCAACTTCAAAACTAAATAAAAAAAACTTTTACCTCCGTGTTACCCTTCTCATCTGCGGTCCTAGAGGGTGGTAGGGTAGAGGAAGCAATGCCCGGATGTCATCTCAAGAAGCTTCGGACTTTCACACTCCCCCTCCAGATCAATGTCAAAAATGAGGGAGAGGATCCTCTGGTGGTGCCATCTGTCAAAGTAGTTTAGAGCAAAGTCGTACTTTCAGCTTCGTGATGCTCTAGTTAAATGAAAGACGCGCCCTACAGGTTTAAATTCGCATAGCCAATAGCTTTGCGAGATTGGCATGTCCAATTGTCGTAAGTAACAACAATAACAGGTTTAAAGGCAAAATATTATTAATGTTCTCAAAATTTTATGTTATTATTATGTTATTAAGCTGAAATATGTATGTATGAAAGTATTCATACATATTTAATGATGAAATACATTTACTTAGTTTTTATTACCAGCTTTTTTACTTTTAAGAGCCGGATATAAAATTTTAAAGATAGGAGAAAATCTGAAACGAATAATCTTTAACCCAGTACAATGAAACAAGTGTAAAATGTGCTGTTTTTGACACCATCTTTCTTCTCCTGCAGGTTGGATGAGGACATGACGGTGAAGGTGGCCGATTTCGGCTTGTCCAGAGACATTTATGAACGAGATTATTACAGCAGTGACAACAAGAAGACGAAGCTACCGGTGAAGTGGATGGCGCCCGAAAGTTTAGAGAAAGGCACCTACACCACAAAGACTGATGTCGTAAGTGACAATTCAACAACTTTAAATCCTGAATTGCCTTTCAAATGCATGAAGTTTGATTTTCCATGCAAACATTTTCTTCTGCTAACTTGTGTACCTAAACTACTTAAATGTCGACTAATCATAATAAAATAAGTGGTTGAGTTCCTTTATTTTGACCATCTCTTGCTCTATTTGCTTGCTTCAAAACTCTCAGAATTTGATTTCAACTGTTCGTACGTTTGATTCCCATTTCGTATAGTGTCATTTGCAGTGTTTCGTAGTCCGCTTAAAACAGTAGATTCGATTGAATTTGCCTTAATGTGTAAAAGAGCCGCAAATTAATTCAAATTAAATGCTTCTTATACTCAAATGAATCAAAGGTTGTTGTACTGTCAACATTGACACATGTTACAGAACCTTCTGGTTCATTTGACATATTGCTTAACTGTATTATGTTACCCCCTTTTAACAAGTAGTCTCAACCATTTGCATCAAGGAGGGATGGCACGCCTTATTTTTTACGGCGTTTATTTGCAATGATAACAATATTCCAACCATGGGTACATTTAAATAGAAGTTTCCAACTTGTGCAATTTTCGAGAATTGAAAATCAATCGTTGAAACATTTTCTAAATCAGATAAATCCTATCAGGACAGTAAAATTTAGTAAAATCATATAAATTCTGTCAGGATTAAAAAAAAAACTTGGGATAGTACTGTCTACTAAAAAGTGTTAGCACTTTGTTTTGATGTGGGTTTGTTGTCGCCAGTAAGTCACAAATTTCATTCATCAGTGGTTATTGGCATTTATAATTGTGCAAAGAGCACCGCATTATAGTTGGATTTTATAACTGTAGGAGAATGTTAGGTAGAATGATGAATCACAATATATGATCTGGCACACATATGTTCGCGCATGGACCTGGCGAGTGATATTATTGAAGTGAATTGTGTGAAAGTATCATGAAATTCGGTAAACAAAGCTTTGGAGTTGTTTTTTCTGATTTATGATTTGGTCTATTGGCTTCAATTGACAGAACGAAGATTTTGATGTGTGATAATATGCTTCCACCTCTATATTATCAGTTTTGAACATGTTTTATCTTCATATCAGCATAATAACACTTTTGTTCGTATAGCATCTTTCATTTATATCATTTTTTTTTAAATCAAAAATCGAATGGAAGTGCTCTTTTTAGCTGGTGTAAATCCTCAACGAACTCTACTGTCATACAACTACTCTCTTCACCATGAGTTGGTGCATCAGTTGTGCGCCAAACTTACTCGACCAAACATCAAATAGGATTTGTTCACCTCATAAATGGAACATGGAAAAGGGAGTACAATTTCGCCCACAATTTATCAAAACTTAATTGATAGTTTACGACAAAAAGTAAGAGATTCAGTTAAAACAGAAGGAACTATGACATACCATATTGGTTAATAGATCTCATCTTCTTCGAATCAGTGTTATTGGATATTCGGTAAATTTTGCCCATGTAGTGCGGCTTCGTGGCACCAATATCCTTTCATGTTATGATGTGTCGTCTTTGTCACTTAATATTGGCTCAAGATAATTTTTTTGTGCTTAGTGCTTGAACTGAGAGAAATTAGTGGCTGAGAACGAACACAATGATGCAAACTCTAACAATATTATTTTATATATAATTTCGCTTTATGTTAATGAATAATAATAACAATATGTTTTTAAGCTTATTTAATTTTTTTCATTTTTTTTAGTGGTCATACGGGGTGGTTCTATGGGAACTAATGACTCGAGGCGTCAGCCCCTATCCAGATGTGGATAACTGGGACATCATCCAATATCTGAAGTCAGGAAGGCGAATGCCTCAACCTTCCTACTGCCCAGATCTCTTGTGAGTATCATCGACTAAAAATTACTCTACACCAAATTCTATATTTAAGACTACACATAATTGAAATAACTTAAGAATTTTTTTAAAAAAATCTACTCAATATTATATAATCCTTGAATACTTCAAATATTTGATTTATTTATTATAAAGACATTTGTAATCTTAATTTTGGCCATATTTAAACGATTGTTTACTTTATTTTATATTTTAATTAATTGTAAGCCTACTCTTATTATGTATGCAGTTTTTATGTATTTAAATAGAGAAGTCTCCTGTAATTGCTATTCAATCTAAAGTGTTGACAAATTGAATATTATATTTTTGTGGGTTATTTTCTTGAATGATTAAAATAATGTGAATCAAAGACAAGAAATAATCTTGATGATTGCATTTGTCATCATTCACACTCACATAACGATATGAAAGAAATCAAAACAATATTGATGAAACAACAAAATTCTTTCATCATCAACATTCATAAATCTTCTTAGCAAGATCAGACTTTGATGGAGTGAAAAAATATCAAATGAGATACATATACTCTACTAATCATGTTAAAATTTTCTGCCCTTTTTGTGATTTTCCTACCATTTATTTCATTTTTTTTTTACCATTTTCATAGTTTTGTAAGTCAGAATTAAGGTAATTTGTAATTTCTCTCCAAATAACTGGCATTGGTGTTTGGCCTTGATATACGATAATAATGGAAGCAAAGTACTATGTCCTTGTAACATAGGTATAAAAATTTGTAATGGTTCACTATACACATTGAAACTAAGAGTTTAGTTACCCCGTTGATGTCATCAGCCCAATCTTTCGAGGATTTATCACACTTTTTGATGACCACATCAAATCTCTTACGTATCTTCAAGGACAGATGAACTTTCCGGAGTGTCGTTGGTGTGCAGGGCTGAACAGGTCTTCCTCGATCATATTCTCAGGGGCTTGGGTTTTATAGTTCCCGAGATTTTTAAGAACCGATACCTGTTTCTAGATTTTTTCGAAATTTCTCCTTTTATGGAGATGGTGTAACAATTCTATTTCATCTGTGGACTGCGATGACCTGGTTGGTTAGGGCGTCATTCTCACTATCGGAAGATAGTGAATTCGAACCCCATTTAATCGAAGATCCTTCGTGTTCGCTAGAGGTGGCTGGGGCACGTTAAAACTGGGCGTTGTCGCAGTGTCTTCTAAATGAAATGGTGCCTCTGGGGGTGCCACGCCATGTGTTGGGGGTCTTTTGTTTGTTTTCTGCTTCAAAATCATGAAGATTCCACACGGCTGCTTCTATCTAACTGGTAGTGCCCAACTCAGGTCCAGGTACAAGGAAGCATGCTGAGGTTACAATAGTGCTACTCCATCTCCATAAATTTTATAATCATCTGGTATTAGAATTAACAACAAATTCATGGTATTGGAAAAGAAGCAGCTTTCATTTATTTACTTTAGGACTTGGGGCAAAGGTAAAAGACTGATTTAGTCCCGTTTGTCTGCACACTTAAGCTGAACATAACTAGATTTTGGTCCAATCAGCCATCATGTACGAAAAGCGACCGTAAAACAACAAATAAACCAAATCAGGCCTATTAACTTTTGGGTGAAAAAGTAAACATAGAATGATAACAAAAGCAAATATAACTGAAACAAATATTAATGTTGTTGTTGTTGTTGCTTATCCTCCATGTCTGACGGAGTCAGACTAGATCCACTAGTTCGTTGACTGTAAGGAAGTCGAAGACTAAAATAGGATTGCTAAAGAGATCCTCCCTAGAGAGACCCATGCAATCCAAAAGATGCTCAGGAGAAGCCTGATGATTTTGGCACTTGGTGCAGGTGACGAAAGTTTTCCTGCCCTCGTTGAAAGTGAGGCACTTAATATGACCGCTAGCAAGTCTTGAGAGAACAGTCCGGGTACGTCTGTCACACGGGAGGTCAAGGGACAAACCTGGTTTTGATCCCTTGTACCAATTATGGGTGGGGGGTGTTTTCCACTCCTCCGAGATTTTTGATTTTTCCCGGGAGTATAACTCCAGAAAAGTAAGTGTGGAAGAGCGAGTATTTGAAATCCTGCAACCCTCCTTAGCAAGATTATCGGCCATTTCATTCCCGTGGAGATTCACATGTGAAGGTATCCATTGCAAGTGAACATCATGATTAAGTGAAATGAGTTTTAATTTTAGCAGGATAGAGTTGCTGATCTTGTCGCCTACAAATATTAATGATCCTTGTAATTATCCTAGTTCATAATAATCCCAGTAACCTGGATATTTCTAGGTGTGTTTATTATGCTTCGTGACAAAGAGAATCTTAACCAAACTCTATGTCCCAAAATCAATGGATTAATGGATCTACACCTTCCTAAAATTTAGTTATAAATTTACATTTAAACGCCGAGTCAGATTCTGACTTTACTTTCATTAGCGCTTTCAATTAATTTGGAAAATAATTTGATTCTCTAATCTTTCTTCCAGATATGAAATCATGTTGTCTTGTTGGGATGAAGACAGCAAGCTGAGACCCTCCTTCGTCCAGCTGGAGGAGAGTGTCCAAGGGGTCATCACGGCCCTCCAGAAGAAGGTGAAACAAAGGACTGTCGGCTTAAATGTGACGTATGTGAACTATCCTCGACCAGTGGCAGATACTGAGAGGACTGAAGAGACATAGGACTCGGCCACTTCGGGGTTTTAATTTGTGATATTAAACAAAAAAGGCAGAAGCTTTGAGGGCCCACAAAACAGTTGTTGTCACCTTTCCAGAAGACGGACTGAATCTTCTGTGAAGTGCCCGAGGCCTTTCCGGTTGTGGAGACGATGTGAATTTATCGAGCTTAACAATGCACAGACATTTTAGTTCCAAGTGGAGATTAATGTTCAAGAGGCACCGTTTGAAAAGTGTAAGCAGTATTATGTCTTCGTGCCTTTATAAGTGTATGAAAGCGCTCCAACTGTGGGCGTTTCTTTCATGTCAATCAAGTGAAATCGTGATATGTAAATAGGTTACATTAACCTCATATCCAATCAGATTATTTACAGATCTAAAGTATTAAAAAACTACGCTTTTCGAGCTGAGTCGAAAAGCTGTTCTAAAACGGGTGATACAAAACTGTCTTGAATTAAAGGTGATCATTAGATGTGAAAGCAAATTGTATCGCAATTTCTATGAAAGCAAATTGTATTGAACATATTACAAAAACAAATTTTATTGAACAAAGTATGAATGCAAATTCTATTGTATAAATTAAGAAATTGAACTATATTGTACTAGTTTTTCATAAGTATTCTTCGCAGTCATCCATATATATTTTCTTGCCAACCTTTGCATTGATGTAATCTGAAATAAGTGATTATTATCAATCTGGTATGATAAAATTTATAATATTTTTAACTCAATCAATCCTTGACAGATCGCGCTGTGTAATAATCATGTATTATAAATGGATGGTTGCTAAAGTATGTCCATATTAGTCCAATCATGTAGAATATTGATAGTAATATTTTTTTCAACCGATCATTAATGATTAACTTAGCTTTCATGTTGGACGGTAGAAGTTTTATTCGGTTTTGTTATGTGTCATGTGATATCGTATGATATAAGAAGAATAAATTTTGAAGAAGAGAATACATTGTTTTGCAAATCATTAACTTCCAGTATTGTATTTTAAATATTATTGTATATTTTATTTTACACACTATGATACATTGCACAGTACTTGATTTCCTCACAAAATTGGAAATAACTTTATCAATGGGTCTATTAAAAATATATTCGATTTTGGTTAAAATCTTATTGCTGATGATATAGAATGTGTTCAAATATTGATGAAATCATTCACAATCAATGTGGCTAAAAAAATATTTTCAGAATTGTATTTATGTAAAGTTACTTTATATAAAATAAAAACATTAGGAAGTCTATGAGCATATCTTAGTAATTTAAAATAAAAATTAACGATCAATAAAATTCCCTTAAAAATATTTTCATTGTAGAATCTTCCGTTTGAGTCAAACAAACTCAGTAAAAGAGAAGCAATAAGGTAAAATATTTATAGCATATTCATAAAACATTCTGTCTGATATTTTCAAATAAAATACATTTTTGCTGTATATAAATTTTTCTTTAGTAAATACTCTTCTATGGTTTTTCTAAATATTTCATTGGCTCATTTCTTATTTTTCAATTATATTATTCGTGCTGGTGTTTTAGAAATCATGATATTTTACGAATGTATCAATTTTTGAATATTAAACGTTTCACTTCATTACATTTTGAATTTGATATTGAATATATCATATCAATATGTTTGAACAAGTTAACATTAAATGTACCATTCGCACTAAATGTATTAATATTATCATTCTTCATTCCAATAAATAATCAACATTCGAATATGTTCAAATATATCATTTTACCGCCTTTCAAATATGTTAATATTGAATACATCATTTCAGTGTCAGTGAGTATAATATGCTAATATTAAATTTTAAATATGTCAATGTCAAATCATTTCATAATATTTTAAATGTTCATTTTATAATTTTTAAAGCCATTTATTAGAACTAAATACACTTACTGTTAATAATAATTAACTTTAATTGATGTGATACAAGCTCTCTCTTTTTAATTTTAGTAACAGGATATATTTTTGTAATGACTGCTTAATTCTTTTTATTTAAATTTGGTATAAAAGAAAAATATTTTATTAAAAATTGTGTGTGTGTGGTTTATATAAATTTATATTTTTATAGAAATATATAATGTACACATATTTTTTTAAGCTATTTCAAAATGAATATTTGATTTTTTTAACAGACAAAAATATGTAATAATGTAGTATAATATATTATTTGAATAGTTTCTCGGAGATCACTATACTGTATTTTGATACACAAAAAGTTTTATTTTCTTTAGTACTGATTATTTACAATTTTAAAATGAATCATAAATTTTTTTTTTATCAAAAATATGTAAATAATGCATTTTATGTACTTATTTTTATGTAATCCATTGCCATCTGCTGTTTTGGCATTCATAATATTTTTCTAATACCAGTCATAAAAGTCATCAGTAAAGCAAACTATTTTTGGTCGAACTATTATTGAGGACCTTAATCTAATATAGTTTTAAGATAAATAACTAATTTAAATTGAGATTGAAAAATTGAAAATAACCGAATTTTTTTTTTCTTTGAAAAGGAAATTTTTTAAAAATAATTTTGTAAATATTATTTTTCCTTTGTGTATTTGATGTAAATATTGTTTTGTTACTTAAATAAATTAAGATTTTTTTATTTTATAATTATTTGTGTCCTTTATTTACTATTATATATTATAAAATATTTGTTAAATAAATAAAATAGCACATCTCAAAAAAAGTTCTTTATCTAAAAGTAATATTTATTTAATAAAAACTTGATGTTAATTTTAATTTCAATAAATATCTCATCCTTTTTTATAATGACATAAACGAAAAATTACGAGGTATATTCGGAAAGTAAATACCATTTTGAAAAAAAGTAGAAATTTAATTTTTTTCAAGCCAATTTTATTTTTACATGAAAAAGCATATCTTAAACTTATTTTCTAAATCGTTTTCACCAATTTTAAAACACTTGTAACGGATTACCAACTTTTCTGTACCTTCTTTAAGGAAACTTTTCGCCCATGACGATTAACACTACTCCACCGCATTTTTCATCTCATCATCGGATTATAAGCGCTAATTGCCAAGATCGCGCTTCATGTGCAGAAACAAGTGGTAAACGAGCAGTACCAAATTTTGCCTGTATGGTGGGGGATCGAACTGCTCCCAATGAAACTGTTGAATCTTTGTTTGAGCGTCACGAGCACCATGGGGTCGAGCGTTGTCATGAAGCAATATAATTCCTTTAATCAGCATTCCCCTCCTTTTGTTCTAAATCCCACGCCGAAGTTTCCTCAAAGTATCACAATATCGTGCCGCTTTTTGTTTGTTTGTTTGTCGATCAATAGTCATTTTTTGAACACGAGAGCTAATTAGACCGGGACCTACGGCAACATCGTAGCACATTGATGATTGTGGTTCTGGTAAGTAATTCAGTAAGCAAAACTCCTTTCATACCTCAGAACATAGTGCACAGGATTTTTTTGTACTGATATTGTCGTTTGGAACTTTTATTTTTTTGGTGATTGAGTGTGTCACCACACAATGGACTGTTGTTTCGATTCTAGTGTGACATGGCTAACCCATGTTTCATCAATTGTCACAATTTGGCTTAAAAAATGCTGTTCCTTTTCTCTGTGGCGCGTGTTAGAAATGTCATTGTACTACCAACTCGCTCGGTTTTGTGAGCGCCAGTGAGCATTTTTGGAATCCTTCGTGAAAACTATTTTTGAGAACCTAAGTGGTCTATTGCAACTGTATACAAAACAGTACGCGATATTTGCGAAAATTCGTCTGTAAGTGTGGACATTATGAAACGCCTATCCTCATGGATTTTTTCCTCACAACTTTGCTTAAAAGATCATCATTGACAACAGGAGGCCAAATACTCCGAGCCTCATCGTTGATATTTATTCGATCTTCATTAAACATTCTAAGCCACTTTCTCACTATTTCATCACTTATAGTTTCTTCACCATCAACATCTTTAATTTGGCAATAGATTTCAGATGGTTTCACATTTCTTGAGTTCCACAATCAATCTATAACATGAATCTCACAGTCGTTGGGATCAGTAATTGTCTTAAACTTTTTGAATGTGTACAGCTAGCTGAAAATAAAACTTAGAATCACATAAAGGGGCCAGTGAACAATGAAGACTAGTGATCATGTGTGGGACACAGACCATAATTTTGCGGTGGTTGTACAATGAAGTGGTACTTACTTTCCGAATACCCCTCCTATCTTAATTTAGCAATGCACACTCCTTATAATAGTTAGGTTCATCAGAAGAAATAACCCGGGATGAAGATTACTCCCTTGATTGAACTTTATTTATATTCGGTATTACATATATTTCATGAAAACTTATTTATTACATAAATAAATTTTAATGAATGAAAATATGTTATTTCAGTTTTAATCATAAATATATATAGTTTGCGACTGTACAGTGTGTATGTACATCGGTATATTTCCCTGTACTTAACGCAGAGTTGGGTGGAAGCAGCTGGATAAGTATCTCCGTAATTTAGAAGCAAGGACCAAACAGAAGACTCTCGAAGACTTGATATACCACTCCTTGAGGTAAAGGCAGAGGTGGCCTGATTGGTTAGGGTGTCGTTCTTATTATCGAAAGGTAGTGAGTCCGAATCTCAGTTTAACCGGAGATCCGTCGTGGTCGTTAAAGGTGGATGGGGCACGTTAAAAACTGGGTGCTGTCGCAGAAAGCTCCAAGTGAAATGATAGCTCTGGGGATGGCAGGCCAAGTATTGGGGGTCTATGCTTCAAAATCACAAAGACTCCACCTGGTTGCTTCTATCTAACTGGTAAAGACCATCTCAGGTACAGGGAAGCATACTGGTGCAACCCCTTAAGGTATCATTTCATCTGGAGAGCAGTTAATTAACGACTTTTTGAAGAATTTATGTTTCTCCAATAAAAACGTTGGTTTAAGTTTCTCACTCATAAAATAAAAGAAGATAAAAGTTCAGGTGATAAAAAAATAAACGCAAACCAAAGATGCTGAAAAACGAGTTCACAAAAATAGTTAAAAAAAACTTATAAAACTGGCAGCAAGTCAGTAATCAAGTGGGTTTGTAAATACTCGAAAAGCTAATATGCATGTCCCAAACACGAGCTGTTCATATTCCCTCTCGTGTCAATGTTTCAGTAATGAAATTGCTGACATGTAAAAGAAGCTCCACAGAGACATTGACTAGTTTCGATTCAATTAATTACCTCAAAACTTTCTCTGCACGGAAAGGCAAATGAAATGACTTACTCCTCCTGTTCGTCTTGGCGCAGCTTGTCCTATTCTTGGACCTTGCGCCATAAATCCCAACTAACTAACCTCCTGTTTACAAATGGTATTGTAGAGAGCGTCCATAATGGATTCTTAAGCTCGATAGTTGTCGACCAGATATCACAGTATTTCAAAACTAAGTAGTGGCCATCTTAAAGTATTAACTTTTAGCTCTAGCTTCAAAGATTTTCCAACTTACAACAAGTATCATCTCAAACCAGTCTCTTCGGACCATGTCCTAAACTGCCTAGGTCTACGTTTTGAGGACCTAATATCGTCGCCACTTCCAGTGATTGACTTGTATAATACATGGATTCAAAAACAAGATCTAGCTGTTGCTAGATCATGAAGGATTAGTAACAACAATATCTGAACATTTCTGAAATAATAAGCAATGTGTTAAGATCGCCAATATTCAATTCTCAAAACAAAATCGCATTTTTCAGCATTTAAGTATTTTTATAAATTTAAGTTCTTAGAATTTTCCCTCGACAAGGCTTATTTTCAAACTATTTGTCCTTCTATCGAATCTCACTCGTTGAGTCTTTATTTTAAATAAAAGATTTCATTGCACTATAGAAAGTTGCACATTTTTTTTATACTTGTAATTTCATTCCACATATTGTATAACCATTTTATATTTTTTGAAAATATTAAATACTTTATTTAGAGATATGAAAAAGCTATATATAGCCAGAGATATGAAAAGCACAGTGATTGTAATTGCCTGGTTTGGATTATGGCTAAGAAGAAAATAATTCATGCTCATGATGAGCAGTTTGGAGGTGATATCGGCATGGAAAGTTTCAAGGAATAGAAATTTGGTTACAGACTGATAACATTGTGCTGAGATACGCAGTGGCATTTGTATTAGTTTCCGAATGGTATTTCTGCACCCCAGATTTTTGAATTTGATGAAGATGATCTTTTGCTTATTTTGCGGAAGTTGTTCTCAGGCCACCCCTAACATTATAAGAGATGTTCAAATGACGGCACCTAAGTGCTTCTCTGTCATTTTGCAACTGGAAATCTTGAATGCGAAAGTAAAGATCGATTCCTGTCTGGATATTCAAGAAGTGTTTTTGTTTCCTTCCTTCTGCCTTTGTACTGCCAACTTTAAGTCATTCTTCACTATCATGGGATTAATTGTGAATTCATATGACGTGCTTGGTCTTCTCCCAACAAACACTTATTGCATTCTTTCTTCTTCGAAGCACATATTTTGGTAAGAAGGCATGATTTCCACTGAATTAAGGCTGCTAGAATACAGCATCGTCAAGAAAGTTGCTGCCAGAATATCGTTGCATTATAGCATCAAAAGCAGCAGATCCTTGTTTGTGGACAAATCCTTGTTGGAATACACTCTCTCCGGGTGTGAGATATTTTATTACCGAAGAAGTACTGTTCTCACGACGATTGGTACTCTCATAACATATACTTTTCTGTTCTTTGTTACTTAGTGAGGAACAGACTTGTTTGATGTCAATCCATTTTAATAATAAATGTACATTTTAATTTTATCACTAAGTAAATATGGTCTAAGTGAACTCTAGAAAGGTAAACAATATTTAAATGCTTATACTAATTTTTTAATCCTTCAGTGTAATAAAATGTAAAATATTACAGCATTTTTCAAAACATTTAAAAAGATACACTGAATTGTAATGCTTATCCTGTAACTGTGTTGCATTTTTAATAATTATGCTTGGTATTTATATAGAAACAATGGCTTATTGTTTTGAAGGTACTTCTAGAGAGGAAATGAACCAAATTTTTTTATTTGAAGTTTTGTTAAGTTTCTTCGCTAAGACATCAGAAATCAACAAAATTAAATATTCCTTGTCTATTGAAGTTTAACCATGAACTATTTTTTTCTTATGTTCTATTGTCAGCATGGGACTAGCCTGAATCAACGAAGAATGGCTTGCTGACCCATGGTTTTAAAGTTATCCAAATAATTCAAGTTTTCGAACATTTCGTGGCCATTTCGTCACCACCCGAAATGGATGTCGTATGTCCAGAGATATTCGACGATGTTTAAAAGGCTTGTCTCAACATGCATATGGCTTGAATCAATTTGATCTGACTTGTGAAGCCATTGTTTTGGTGTTCTTGGTTTTGGCGTTTTACGAATGCTCGTCAACAACTTTTGATTATCAAATCGAAAGAGTAGATGCCACTGATTCATCACCTGAAATCGATGTAATGCGTCCGAAACCATTCAACCATTATTAAACGATTTGTGTCGAAGTACGCATGATCTGAAATTTTTCGAAATCTCTTGGGAATTATGGCCATGGCCTTTGCATACCAATCGATATTTTACTGTAACATTCCTCTGAACAACTTCGAACCGAACAAATTGAATCCACCAATTCATTACCCAAATAAAATCGCATTTGCCCGAAGTGAAATGATCTGTGCCAAAATAACTAGTATCAATAGCCAAATGGTCAAATCAAGATGAAAGAGAATATCCAATACAAAACAGAACAAAGGGACATAGACATTAAGCTTTATCATAACGAAACAAATATATAACCACTTCATGATTAATAAAGAATATTTAATTCTACAGAATGTTATGTTTTGTTGATTTTTCAGATATTTTTTCCTGGGAAAAGCAAAATATATATTTATGGAAAATATTCGAATTTCGAGGAAATCACAATACGTTTGGAGGAAAATTTTGTTTTTCAATACAATGATCATAAATTTTATCAATTATTATATCAAAGAAAGGAAAAGTTTTTATTCTTTGGTAAAACTTTTGAGAGGCATATATTTTTGAATTGAATCTCATGCCAGTTCTTACGCAATTAATAATTAATAGTTTGCAATAGAAAATGCAACTATTACCTTTTAATATAAATTATGTTGAAATAAGATGGGTTAATTGTTTCATTTATTATTGTTAGAGTTTAAATTTTCTTTATTTATTAATATATGGTCCATAATTTACTTAAATACAGTTAATCATTAATTTAATTATCAGCTTCTTTTGGCTTAAGGCCACTTTTTTAGGAAATTACGTCTTGTTTCTGGATATTAATGAGTATATTCATTGTGCATACTTTATGCAGCGCTATGTTACAGATTTTTTTCTTTAACATAATTAAATAAATATGTATGTATTAAGTAAATAGGAATATTTTTCAAGAAACTGTTATTTCTTAAATTCATAATTTTATTATTTCAACAAGTTTCCCGCTTTTTCTGCACTATAGTCTGATGTGTCGTCCTTCCTTACACAAGATATTTACTTAAAATTCAAATACTTCGACATTTTTGCAATTATGAAATCATTAAGACATGAACACAAAAATAAGAAAAATTGCATGACAAGTCCAAGAAAACTTGATTCTGGATGAACTAATGTAACATCAAATTGAGCATTTAAAAAAAAAACTTTCTCTATTTAACAGCGGGAAAACATCTATCTGATGGATGTGCCATTAGAATTTAGAAAATAAAAGAGAAAAGTATCATTCTCTTCCTTTAAAATTTAAGCCAAACTGGAATCTGAATAGATAATCCTCGGTTCTTTTGTTCATGAGTTCGATTCATGTGACCGACGAAACTCCTTTGTAGAGATTTAGAATTAACTTTAAACACTTGGCCTAAAGGGCATGATCCTTTATGTACTGAAAGTGACCACAGAATTACAAAGAAGCGAAAACTTTAAATTTTAAGCAATAGCAATAAACATTGAATATCATTGTAGTTTTCTTCTTATATTTCAAATCATATCATAATTTTTTTTATTGTTTTTAATACAATGGAATAAAAAATTAACATAATTTCCTGATTTAACTGTTCTTAATAAACTCATTTCCATCCTATTTATAGAAACTAAAGCTAAATTCAGTGGCACGACAGCCCATGTGGGCAAAGGCCTACAGTACCCACCTGTGTTGTCCTGACCGGGGGGCCCTGAGGTGCGAAGCATATGTCCCGATGGTCAGTTTAACATAAAATCCCTAGCGTTTAGTTCCCAAGCATGCTTGGTATCCACTGAAGGGATGAAAGGCTGATTCAACCTTGCCTAGTCCGAGGATCAAACTTGAACCTGTGACTTGGGGGAGTGAAACGTTATTTATACATGTACACACACACACACAAACACACACATATATATATATGTACATGTATATATAACGTTATATATATATATATATATCTATATATATATTCAATATTGCTGGAGTTAATTCAAATCTAGTTCTTGACTTCTCAATAATTATTGTAATTAATTTTAAAAATTGAATTTGTTGTATTTTTCAGAGCAAGAAAAAAAATTATAATTTTTTACGAAAGTCATAATCTAGGAATAAGGATTCCTTCCACATTTTTATGTTAATTTTCTTTTGAAATATTGTGATCAACATATTTATAAAAATAGCAGATTTCGTTAATTTATTTGGGCAAAGTGTTAAGATACCATTCCTAAATTTGAATAATAACTTGCATTTGTTATTTCTATATTTTTAATTGAATTTATTTTATCAAGTAATTACAGATTGGAAAAAGCTACATTTTTGTCAAAAATCTGTTATATTAATGTCTATAAAGTTTATATAATTTTTTTATTTATTGTGCTTTATTTAATTATATATTATATGCACTGTAATCACTCTAACATGTTATTTTCATAAATAAAAGTGAACATATTTTTACGTTATTCAAAATAATGTCGGCATGTATAAAATGTCATTTCAGTATTTAGAGTTAGTTTATTCAAACAGTTCATGAGCGACACTTTAAGAGCACTTAATTTAAAAAATATTAAGAGAAATCTGAAGAAAATTTAAATTTAAGATTCTTTGTTGTTTCTTTGCATTTTTAGTCATTCTCAAAGAACCTGTTATAATTTAGGACGATAGATTTAAGATCGGAGGTGTTGCTTAAGAGACTGACTATTTTTGGATTCATGGGGCTGGTGTGATGGTACTGTCACGCCAGTCGGGGATAAGCAACAACAATAACATAATTTAGGACGAGTTTCATTGGTGACAAAAGGTTCACTTCTTTTTAAATTCTGCAACAAATGTCATCAAATTCGTAAATTTACCATAAAGGAACATAAATAAATAATGCAGATTAATAGCAAATTGAATAATATTATAAAATATTAAAATTTATAACTAAAAGAAAGGAATATGAAATTTAAATTCTTATGAAATCTGGCACAAGACACATGCTTATTACATTGTTAATAATACAAGCGTAGATATAGAAAGACGAGGCCTTTTTAAAAAGGAAATACACTTCATAGAACACACGCAAATGGCTGCCAAACTTAAAAGCGAATCAATTCTGAAATCGCGCAAAAGGAATTACATACCAGTTGAGCTTTTTTTTTTTTTTTTTTTTTTTTTCCAACACTCTGTTTTCACGAGATACTTTTCATTTCTTAGCGGGGAAAACCACGTAAGGTGTACTACTTTAATAGTATAACTTACAACGAATGAATTGCAATTTTTTTTTGTGTTAGATTTTTTTTTAAAAAATCGATCGTATTATCTATAAGAGAACATATTTAGCACAAAACGGTTCCATAAATTTGATTGCTCCAAGTGAATTATCTTTCTACGTTAAACTTTGAAAAAAAAGGTGATATTTTTGAAAAGACGCGAAGTTTGAGCAATAATTTTGCACAATCTATTATGGTGCTGCCATCTAGAAGTTTCTTCTTGAAATATCACGCCTCTTTCTTTTCAGGAAATAGCGTTGATACCTGTAATTAATTCTTTTTGTTTGTAATAAGAGTATAACTTTGAATAAATTTTAATAAAAAATTTCTTATTTTTATGCAAATAATACTTCATTTAGCTGCATAAAAATCAGGCTTTTATTGGAATAAGAGGAATACAGTGATTTTGTAACAATTTAGTTTATTAAATATACAAAGGGATAACATTACATAAATTACATTTAAGAAATAAAATGCACATAATATAAAATTATAAAATTCTTCATACAGAAACAAAGATAAAAAAATATGTACAATTTCTTTTAATAAAACTAAACTATTACTAACAAAATTTATTGAAAGGATTAATTTTAATGAATAATGAAACCACAAATAGGAAATTGTTATTTTGAAGTATAGAAAGAACAAACTATAGTTGTTCCCAATTTAGTAAAGTAAAGTTAAATTAAAAATCTATAAAGTAACATATAATGTATTTGTAAGAAATACTATGTGAAAATAATAAGCACATAAATTAGTTGACTTTTTCCTCATTCTTCTACTGTTTTTAAGTTTTTAAAAATTAAACACAAAAGATTATTTAATGGAATAAAAATATAAAATACATACACAAATAACACACACAGAAAAATTTATATATATTTAATTATATTATACATTTACAGCTTCTATACAGTTGTTTATTTAGAATAATATCTTAAATGATCAACATTTCAAGATAGTTGAAATGTTAATTATCAAAGTTCTTGATTATCTAAGTAACAAATGGATTACCATTGTTAATTTATTAATTGGTTATCGAACATTAAATCATGCATTCACAGCTTATTATTTAAAATGTAAATAACCAACAGATTTGTTACGTTAAAAATTAATAACGATAATGACGTCATAAAGGTTTATCATTTGTTTCATACATTTTTGTAATGTAAAACAGAGAGGTGTTTATTAACTAATTGCTGTTGGACATTAGCTAACTGCATGATGAGGTACCTTTATAAAAATCTTATACATTAGTAAATTTATTAAGTCGTACGTCATGCAGCTATATAAGAATTATAATTGAGCATAAGTTTATGACGCGAACACACTTTTATGTTATAAAATTTATTTTCTAGTAAGGCATTGTTCACACATTCTAAGTTTTGAACCAACACAACTAGGGTGTTAGGTTTTTATATAGAATTTATTTTTTTTTAAATAATATGGAGTATAATTTGCATGTGACTTCGCATGAGAATTCTTAGAGTCTCCGTGTAAAGAATTCGATTATCAAAAAACCAAGAAACAAAAAAACAAGAAACCCAATTTTTTTGTAAGTGTGTACACAATCTCTTTAAAAAAATATGTATTTTTAGCATTTATAAAAATATATTTCATTGCATATATTCATTGCATTCTTATAAAAGAAATACTTATTTTTAAGTTTTGTTAAAATTTTTTTATTCGATTTGGAAAACTGATATTTTGAAGTCTTTTTTTATTTACAAGAGGGCTTGACTAATTCACCATGTATTACTCTGCCGATGTTCAAACATCTTATCATTAAACATGTTCCACAAATAAACAGCCACGTGTTAGACAACTTTGTAAAGCTTTTCTTTCTTTTCAATAAATTTAAGAAAAAGTATTTTTTTAAATTCAGTTTTTGAATTTTTTTATGGTAATTTTGTTGCATAATTTTTCTTTCAAAGAAATTTAATTTTTTAAAAGAAAGGTAATCTTGTTACAAAGGAATTTTTCTTTCAAAAAAATTTGTTAAAAATTATTTTTTCCTAAATCATTTGACAAAGAATTTTCTATTTTAAATAATTTAGTGAAGAATTTTTCATTTAAATTTGCCTTTTGTAAAGAATTTCTTATTTCAAACAGTTTTGCTTTTCTAAATATATGTTTTGGAAAAAATTCTTTATTAAATGAGTTATTTTTTTAATAATTTATAGAATAACAGTTTTGGAATAAAAATGTAAGTAATTTTTCTATGTAAAGTATACAATTTGAAGTCGAATGTGATTACTCATGCATTATATTTAAAACTGCATAGTAGTTGTACGCAATTTTAAATTAAAAAAAAGTTTTAGAAATAAAAAAATCGAAAATATTTTTAAATGAGAAATGAAAAAATCCCGATTTTAAAGGTACTTGAAGAAACCCGAATACCATAGCTTAAATAATTTTATTGCTATTAATAAAAATTGTAAATGTAACAATTGCTTGAAAAACTGATAATAATCTAATCAAATATAAATTTTTCATACAATGCATAAAAATATCGATGTTTAAATCTTTCAAATTTAGTCCAGTATTCTTCATAAAATACCATTATTGATCATTATCCGAAAATTCTTCTGAACGTTGAAAACAATAACGATAGTTTTACATCTTTGATGATTTTGTGTGTTTTAAAATTCATTGTAAAATAATCATTAAGATGTATCAGAATATCATTGATTTTATACCTTAGATCTTATTCGAAATTTCGTCCTAAAACGCACATTCATTAACAAAATTCTTCATAAAATACCAGAATATTATTGATGTAGTACTTTAAATCTTTACTCTAAAATTTTCTCAATAAAATGTAAATTTAACAGATTTCATTAACTTCATACCTTAGTTTATTCTTTCAAAATTCTTAAGATATATAAATATATCAGAAAATCATTGATTTAATCTTTCGGATCTTTATTTAAAAATTCTTGATAAAATATTATTGAATTCATTCCTTAAATTCTTATTCTAAAATTCGTAGTAAAGTGTAAATTCATCAGAATATTATTAATTTTATACATTAGCAAAATTCATTATGCAAAAATTCTTCTGAAATGTAAATATATCAGGATATCGTTCATTTAATATAAAAAATCTTTATTTGAAAATTCTTCTTGAAATAGCCGTACATCTGAAAAATGTTAGCTTAAAATCTTACTTCTGTATTCCAAAATTCTTCATAAAATACAGCTTAGTCTTCAAATATAAACAGCTAAAATAATTTAGATGTTAGAATAAGATCTAATCGTAGGTGTTTCAATAAAACTAGTGCTTGTATTAAATTGCAGTTAAAAATCTGTGTCCCCTATTATATAAAAGAAAAATTGCTTTTAAATCGAGCCACCTAATGGAATTAAAAAAAAAAGTTAGAATAAATCTTTTCATTTTATATATATATATATATATATATATATATATATATATATATATATATATATATATATATATATATATATATATATATATATGTATATATATATGTATATATATATATGTATATATATATATATATATATGTATATATATATATATATATATATATATATATATATATATATATATATATATATATATATATATATATATATATATATATATATATATATATATATATATATATATATATATATATATATATCATATATATACATATATATATATACATATATATATATATATATATATATATATATATATATATATATATATATATATATATATATATATATATATATATATATATATATATATATATATATATATATATATATATATATATATATATATATATATATAGTATATATATATATATATATATATATATATATATATATATATATATATATATATATATATATATATATATATACATATATATATATATATATATATATATATATATATATATATATATATATATATATATATATATATATATATATATATATACATATATATATATATATATATATATATATATATATATATATATATATATATATATATATATATATATATATATATATATATATATATATATATATATATATATATATATATATATATATATATATATATATATATATATATATATATATATATATATATATATATATATATATATATATATATATATATATATATATATATATATATATATATATATATATATATATATATATATATATATATATATATATATATATATATATATATATATATATATATATATATATATATATATATATATATATATATATATATACATATATATATATATATATATACATATATATATACATATATATATACATATATATATATATATATATATATACATATATATATATATATATATATATATATATATATATATATATATATATATATATATATATATATATATATATATATATATATATATATATATATATATATATATATATATATATATATATATATATATATATATATATATATATATATATATATATATATATATATATATATATATATATATATATATATATATATATATATATATATATATATATATATATATATATATATATATATATATATATATATATATATATATATATATATATATATATATATATATATATATATATATATATCCGTATTACACTCATATCACATATTCACAGTAGTTTTTTTTCCCTATTTCCATGTTATGTAACTGATTTTCTTTTTCAAAACACACACTGAAAGGCAGACACTTTGAATATCAGTAACACGAATGTATTTTGTTATCAAGATTTTAAAATTATGCTGGATTTCTTTGAGTCCCAACCAGTTTTAGAAATATATATTATTTGATATTTTTCCACTTTTGAAATTGGTAAGTTATATTTTGAGGAAAAACGAAAATTAACTTTTAAGAAAATATATTAATAGGAAAGGATTTTTTTTCCAAAGAATTTCTTGTTCACATTCAATGACACTGGAACAAATCACGAAAGATAAAATTAAACATATCTAACCGTAAATTTTTACAGATTCTGAAGAGGAAGATTTGAAAATCTTGGTTATTTATAATGAAGTATTATTCGTTGTTTTAAAACAAAATCATCTGTGTTCAAAGAAATATTTAAATTAAAATGAAGTAAAAAACTTAGAATTATGAAATTTCAAAAGATAAATAGTTTTATTCTGTTAAATGGGAAATCCTCTATGTCATGTTTTAACTGTAACCATCTATTAATTTTCCAACTGAAAGCATTTCGAAGCAAAAAAACATTTTGTTTTGAAGTAATATTTTTGCTCTCTACTAGAAAGGGAACAGATAAGTTTAATATAGTGTAATCATTTTTCTATAAGCCAATATTGAAGAAAATTGATTAAAAAACGTATATATGTAAAATAATGTGAGTTTAAAAATATATTTTTTGCTATAAAAGTATTTTTAAAAGTTTAAAATGCAACTAAATGAAATGGTTTGTTACAAGCCAAAAATAGTAAACAATTCATTAGTTTTTATAACGTTAATTGCTTTGTCTCTAAAAAAATCAAATATATCATTAATAATATAAAACCAATTTTATAATTAATCGTTGAAAACATTAAAATGACGTCAATGGGCTATATCATAAGTTAAATATTAACAATCCTATACAAACTGATTATATTTTTTTTATAAATTTATTTTTCTGTGTTTCATTAATTCAGTCCAAGTGACATTACTTTGAAATATTAAAGAAGTGGAGAGACAAATAATTAGTGTATTACTCTTGACAAAAAATACATTTTTAAATTCCTTTAACGTTTCCTAAAATTTTGAGAAACCTTTTCCAGATTTGTGCACATAAAGTTAAAAATGTTATTTACAAAATTTAAATTATATACTTTAAGTATTTATTAAGTTTTATATATAAAACAATGGGAAGTAGAAAATAGCTTGAAAACTTTTCCACGATAGAAACAATGTCTTGTGAAAATTTCTTATTGGGTAAAATCTGGTGATCAATTCAGTAAAATTAATGCGTTTTAAATCGAATTTAAAATAGCAACTCGTGAATTATTTATTTAAAGAAGGTAATTCAGCTTTTAATTTAAAATTAAGTTAATTCAATAAATTATTAAAATGTGTGCGTTATTTAATTTAATATAATGGATATTAAATTAAATTACGCTAAAATTTTAATAATTTATCTTGCAACACAAATACACTCTAACAGTGAATAAGTAATAATAATTGATATTTTTCTCAAAACAATGAGTATCTTTCTGTTACTTAAAAGTCATGTTGCCTTTTTTACTGAAATTTAAATTGAGTGTAAAACTATTTAGAAAACCAGTTTCAATGGAGATTATTTTAATTTGCCACAGTTTGAGTTTTCGGAATGTAACTCCGACGTCGCCTGTTGGTTCAGTTGCATTACATCTATGAAATTGTAAGTGCCTCAGTTGTGTTCGTAAACGTTGTTCATATAACATCTTCATAAATTACTACAATGAACCTTCGTGCTTGCTATGGTTCATGTTGGAATCATACATAAGCATCTCATTTCAAACAATTTAACTTAACAGTCTGCTTCTCCAAATAATTTCATCTTGTTCTTAAGAAGAGTAAGGAAAGGCGAAAGGAACTTGCGTGGGGGCTATGGGCACTTTGGTGGTGCTGGTCACCGTCACCGTTGTCGGGTACGTAGACGTGCTGGTCACTGTCCTGAACTTTGTACTGAATCCGTTGTAGATCAGTGTATAAACTCTTGGGCTGAAACTAGTTGCAGTTGTCACTGTAGTATAGATGGAAGTTATGGTGCTGTATTGTGGTTCCATCCGAGTGGGGGCGATAAATTTCTGCAAATGCTGTTGTTGCTGAATGGCTTGTGTGTTCAGATATGGCTGCACCGACAGAACTGTAGTTGTAACGGTTCGTGTTTGGGTCGAAGTTGGTTCTGAAACGGTTCGAAATCGGGTGTGTCGTCCATCATAGAACTTAACAGTCTTTGTATTGTAAAATGTATCAGTAGCGATATATGTTGACGTGTCTGTTATGGTTGAATAAAGAGTCATTTGAGCATTCAGTTGCTGTAGACCCAAGTAAACAGCAGCCAGTGGGTTGTTTGATAAGGCTTGTCCCAAAGACAAAAAGGGGTTGGACAGTTGTGGATGGGCGTTTCCGGCGAAGGGCATCACCATGGACGGTTGCATTGCATCCTCGGTGACCAACTGTTCCACTGCTGGTGCTGATTGGATCACAGAGGGCGGGAAATTTGCTGCCGCTTCCAAGGTGGTCATGCTCACTTCAGGCTCGTCGAACACAGGATCGAGGAGTGTCACTTCTCCAACAGGTAGTGTTCGGTAAGCTGTAATGTACTTCATGATGAAGAAACTCTCTGTCACTTTGTGGTAAGTTGTTGATTTACCATCATATACTGGAACGATGGACGTCTTCAGGGCTCGTTCGGTGGTGGTAAAAGTTCGAGTTTCGATGTGGCGGTCAGAATCTTCTCCTGAGTATGACTCGGAGTCCAGGATGTGCTGAATATCCGTGGGGTGGATGGTCAAGGGGACTGATGTGGTGATGGTTAGAATACGAATGGACTTCCTCCGGCCAACATGAAGGGTAACCTCACTGGTGATGGTGGTTTCTTGGAATACCACATTAGCGGGGTCGATGGGAATGGTGGAAACATCTGTAATCGATTCCATTTCTTCATCTGCCTTTAGAGGGTGGTCCTCTTCTAAGTCGTCGTCGTCCATTGGCTCGGTGACGCCATATTCATCCGAAGAGTCCTGTCGAAGAGTCAGTTTGACCTTGAAACGATTTAATCTGACCTGTAGAGACAAAAGTCACATATGTAGCTATACTTTACACAAACTGTTTTAGATATTTCTTTTAATGAAATTTTATTTAAAAAATTCTTTTTTAGAGATAAATAAATAAAATCACCCACACCAACCCACCCACACACACACATGTATATATATATTGGATCAAATCTCCAACGAATAACTGCTTTTAAAAATTAGTGTATAGATAGATTTGAAAAATTATATTACTGTGATGTTTCTGGCTACCAATTACTGAAACTGCTAAACTTTTACAACCTATTCACCATTCTGAATTATGATTAAATGATGAGATTGGCACCTAACTACCATTCTCTCTTCATTGGTGGAGAGTCATTACAGCCTATGGAGGTGTAAATTTTCATCATCAACAAGATGATATTTAATCGTGTAAAATATAAGAAAGATAGTACTTTATTTTATTTGCCTAAATTTATTTATAGTGAGTGTTGTAATTAACGTGAGTATCTTATGTAGGGAAAGGAAGTGTCAGAAGTGAGAAGAAAGCCAATATTCATTCCTAAAAATTATCTTAAAGAAAAAAGTTTTTTTTTTCAAAGTAATCAAAATTAATATTTAAATCACTTGCGATATTATCATTTTTCAATATGAACATCCACGTATAAATAGTTGATCCACTGAAAAAAAAAGCAAAATATGAATTTTTATAACCATTAAAACCTTTTATATTTTCTCAGAATACATTGTTAAAGTTTATAGTTCAATAATATATGCATATTGTATATATTACACATCCAGTTTTGATCAACAAAAACATGCAAAACGACTTATGATAAAAGCTGGTTATAATTTAAATATAAAGCTAGTTAATTAGAGTTTTGTATACTAAGACATTAAGCCAAAAATCATTTGAATATAGATATTTTTTATTTCCTAATTTTGAACCTAAGTAAATTCAGCATTTTATTTTTCTAAGATTTTTTAAACATGTTTACACCATAGGCTCTATGGTAATTTTTATTAAATCTTTACTCAAGATCTAAAGATCTATGATTCTGAAGTTTCTAAAATTTAAGAATCATAGAATAAAATGGCGTTTTATATTTTATATGGCATGTTATTTTTCTAAGATTCCTTAAACATGTTTAAGCCACAAATTCTTGAATTTTTCATATTGTTTCTTGCAGGTTTTTAGTACTATTTATAAGATCTGTATTCAAGATCTAAAGATTCAAGATTCTGAAGATTCTAGAATTTGAGAACCATGGAAGGATTTTTATATTTGAGCTGGAAGTTCAATTTACTTGTGGATCACTTTTTGTACCCGATGACTGATTTCACAGAGATATACAATTTAATGATAAACCAAACTATTATTGACATCGAAATCCGAAGTAGGAATCAAACCCACGAACTGTTGAACTTAAAGCAAAAACGTTAAGCACAATAAAAATTTAGTAGTAGGAGTGAATAGGAAGTGTAAAATTTTATATTTCAAAGAATGAGACTACTGGAAATATGAAATTTGTAAATAAAATAGTCATTCTCCGTATTTTCTGACATTAGAATACATCTTATGATAGAAGTCTTCATTACGTACTAAGTATATTTAAATATTATACTGTCGCCCATCTTCGTCAAGAAAATATGTCGCCAACTATTATAAAGTTTCATTATATTTTTCCAAGATATGAGAGTAAAAACACAGTTAACTTATATTTATATTGAAACGAATGGAGACTATAACTCATATTCCAATTTTTTAATACATATTTTAAATTTGAATAAGCTAAAAATAAAAACTGTAAAACGTGAAATTAAATACAACAAAAAATATAAGACTTTGGTGCCGTCACTTGGCGGAAATATTTCGGGTTGAATCCTAACATTTGACGAAATATTTCTTTTCTGCGGAAATGATCTATGGAAAAGTGCGTAAATAACAAAACGATTTGTATGTATAAATATGAAAGTTTGTCTAAGTAGGAAAATGATATACATGATTTTTTCTACTTAAGCAAATATCAATAAATATGAAAATACTAAATTTTTATAAAGCCCCTTTGGCATTAAGCACAACGATAATAAGCTTGGAATACTCACAGATGGAGATGGTCTTCTTGGTGACAAGAACCGTGTTCTGGAAGTACTGTTGCTTCTGTAATTTCTCAATGTGGTTGGTACTGTGTTGTCATCGTCAGAAAGAGACACTATCGTGGAGGAGATGGGCAAGAAAGAAGACTTTGTCCTCACAGAAGTACTCTTTCGCACATTTTCCAGGGATTCCGTTGGCTTTTGTCGTTCAGGAAGAACTGAAGACGTTGTTGGTTGGAATGAAGATTGAAGGGCAATAAAGGACTTGCTTGCATGCGCCCTCACAGAAGAGGCATATTCCTTTTTAACACTCAATGAAGAAGGTGGTAAGACATTTGAGGTTTGGGACACCACATTTGAAGATTCCATAATAACTGGAATCTCTGATGATATTTGGCTGAATGCAACTGTAGACTCATCCATCCGCGAAGAAGATTTCATCTCTAAGACTGGAGTTGTCATTTTAGACTCTTGCGAAAGAGATTTGACAGTCGTTAGTGTCGGTATGAGTTGAGAAGTTGAGGTGCTGGTGTATTCTGGTGGAGGTAGCATGCTGTAGCTTCTGTCCACTGTGGAATAGCTCAGTGTGGGAGTGGTCAGGACGTCATTAGATGTTGCAACCGGAGAAGTAACAATCAGTGAAGATGTGGAGGCCGAGAAGATTGTTGTAGGAGTTTCAAGAATTTTGGTTGTTGTTGATGGACTTGAAAGAAAAGAGCTCAATGTGACTGGCACAGGCGTATTGCTCGAACTTTCTGGAGATGATTGGGAAACAACATGAGAAGTACTCTGCAATATCTGCGCGTATTTCCCATCGATGTATGTGCCAATCACTTTCGTCTCGTGAACAGTTGTTGATTGGCCCTCAATCGATGTGCCACCAAGGACAGTAACTAATCCTGTTGGATACTGGTTGGGAGATGCCGCCACTTTTTTCACTTTATCGAATTCCAACTGTCCTGTTGATGGAAGAACAGCGTTATCTGATATGTGGTGAAGGAATGTCTCCTTCATTTTATTTTCTAAAATGTTCCTGCTGGGTACCTGGGTTTTTAGAGGACCCAAAATAGAATTCTGAGGGGGTGACACGAAAGCTAAATCTTGAACACCGTCGTGCATTTCCTTGTCCACACTCAATTTATCTGCTTGCAGAGCGGCATCGTTTGGGACAAGTGACGAAGGAAACACTTCAGACGATGTGGTAGAAATTTTCTGCACAGCTGAAGGCGGTCTCATCTCAGATACTGGCGTGAAAACGATAACAGTGCCATCTACTGTTGTTCTGAAGTTTAAAAATCCACGAACAGTTACGGTTGGTAGACTAAATGCAGTGGAGAAATCTTCATTTGAGTCTTGTGAATCTGACGTTTTGAGTAAGCAGAAAAATATCAGGCCTAGAAGGAAAAAAATATAAAGGTATTAATATTTTATATGGCGTTAAAAGATTTTTATCAGCAAAAAGTATTTAAGTCCTTTTGTTGAATTACTTTCTTCCACAATCAAATAAACATCTTAAATTACATTTATAACTGTGTAAACAAACACCTGCATTTCATATTTATTAAAATCCGAAAAATTATACTCAGCATTTTGTATTTTTTGAATATCATTTTGTGCGCGAACGTCGTTTGGAAACAGAAGATCATGTAATAATGAATTGTTCCTTCTTTTTGCAAACCATTTCCTGTAATTATTTTCAGTTACGAGAAATTTTGTAAGTTTTTTGAGAATTTCATTAGCAGAAATTTCAATATTCTAGAATTAACTATAGAATAACCAATAAGTTCTATATCTTGATTAGAACTGAAACATGGACAATAGAAGAAAAAAATAAGCGAACACACAGAATTTATATAGTCTTGTTCCCATAGAATCTTAGTTTTTGTAGCTCATTTGCTAATTTATATTTGTTCTCTGCAATTTTACCAGCAATATCTCTTATCAACATTTTCGAAAATAATATTTCAGATATTCTATAGATATTCTTTCCCGGGAGGATTTATCCTCAGATCCCCTGCTAGTCATCGACTTTCTGACTGTCAACAATTTATTGGAGTTGATCTATCTAATGTCAGATCTTTAAAGAGAATTAGCCACACACACACTATTGGAAACGGATATCCTAGAGATTCATGGTTACATGTTTTTACAGATGGATCGATCCATGTTTGATAATAAAGACGGTCCAGGAGCTGGAGTTTATTGATCAAGATATTTTTTCTTATTATGTTCGCATCGGGATTCACTCCGCACAAGACGACGGCAAAATTGGGGCTGTTTACAATGGACTGAAGCAGCTGTCTGCACGGTGGTCTTCTTTCCATCGAGCGGCTGTCATGTCTGACTCTATATTCGCTCTCCAATCCATTGCAAATAGACAATATACAGATAATATCCACATTTTTCAGTACAGAGATCCTGGAAGGCAAATATCTGTTGCTTTCCAGTGAGATTCCAGCTCATTGTGGGATCCCTGGAAATGAGGCGGCTGACTTTTTGGCGAAAAAAGGTGCGAGGGTCCTTCAGAGACCTTTGAATAGACTTTCTTACCATTCAGTAAAATGACTGATTAAGTGAAAGCATGTTACTTGAATCAAGTAGAAGGCATTGTGTTATTCTGCCAATAAGCCTCGGTCTTTCCTGATTGAGGAGTCAAAAGCTATTCCTGATTTTTTTACAAGTGAGGCTCTTCTGTGCCTTATTACAGGCCATGGCTGTTTACCGGCTTATTTGCATCAGTTTAAAATTTGGAGTTTTCATTTGTGTAAACAAAATCGAATTTTTGACGCAATCATCTTGACTATTGCCTTGCACATGTTATTTTTAAAATGTACACTTCAGAGGTATTGGAATGCCAGAGAACTAATGGCGCCATAGCCAAAATTCTGGGTATTTGTAATAAATAAATAAAAGAAAAAGATATAAGAGTGATTTATGTAATGAAACTATTTTAATTGCAATTAATGGTATGAAATTTGTCTAAGGAATTCACAATAGCTGATATATGTCCGGAATATTCACATATAAATTAAAAATTATATTTATGATCAGCAGAATTTTATTCTTGTGATACAGTGGAAATAATTCTCCTCAATTTTAGCTTTGTGATTTTGAAAAATAAAAATAGTTGCTGTTTTTTAGCAGTATTTACAATTTATTAGTTCTGTTCATTTTGCTGCGTTGCACTATGAAATGAGATCTCACTTATAGTCAGCTAAAATAAATCGAATAAGGCATGAGACACATGTAAACTCCCTTTAGTTACGAAGTTATTAAAGTTGGCACACTTTTCATATGCGTTCTAATGCATTTCTAGTCGTCCAATCGGTGGCATCTAGGAAAACCAAAAACACGATCACTACAGTTGAATATATATATATACATATATATATATATATATATATATATATATATATATATATATATATATATATATATATATATATATATATATATATATATATATATATATATTTGAAAAAGTTTGGTGGAATACAGAAGAAAGTGACTGGGATCCGTTGCTACATATTTTCCAAGCCAACAACAGTTACGCATGGATAATATTTGAAATAGGAGGAAACGTGACACGACACTGTTTTTGAAACGTTCCGGAGTAATATGCAGCTTAAGCTACTTTACTATGTGTTAAAATCAGCGCTTTAACTTTGTTTAAATTAAATATAAACACTGTTACTAAAATTTCGGATCTTTCATTTGATAATTGCTTGCTGTTGGGGGTCAAATTAATGGAAATTATCAGAGATAGCATTAAATAATCATCTTAAGAATACGAAATTATAAATAAAGTTTCTATATTTTATTTTGTGAAAAGTATTTTCAAAAGCATCCATTTTGAAAGATTTTTTTTTTCGCCATTTCAAATTAATTTTCATGTAAATAAATTAGCATTGTCTTCATTTTTATTCTATTATTTCACTATTTCTGGTCTTTGTTTGCATCTTTAGTTAATCTTCAGTTGTTATTTTTTTATTAGAATATCAAAAGGGTCTACGATTCAGAAATGACCTTGTTCAAAATCATTAATAAAATTTGTTTCTAATTCATTGTTTCTAAACTATAGTATGTCACTGTTTATAAAATAGTTTTGGTAACAGAAAAACAAACATTTTTACATAAATATCATTTATAATTTATTTACAGTTTTATTACAGTTTAAAAATTTACTTTCTTGAATTACTAAATACGAAAATCAAATTTAAAAAATTGTTTTTGATGATTAGATTACATCCTTTATAGTGCTTTACATAAATTTTCTTGATACTAAATATTTTAAGAAATAATTTCAGAGAAAATATACCCCAATAAACTTAAATGCTTAACTCTTTAAATGTGATAATAAATGTTTAACTCTTTAATTGCATTTGTCTTCGAAAAATGTTCTTTTTATGAAAGGCAAGACTATAAAAATAATGCAATTTTACACGAAAGATTAATAATAAGTTTGCAATAAAGTGAATAATTTTTTTCTGGAAGAATGGAAAAACAGAAGATTTATTTTATGAATAACAAACAAATAGTAACTAATAAAATTATATTTAAAATAAGTTTTCTTTCTTTTTAATTCGTATTTCTTCAAAAGAGAAATTTAAAAAATATTAACAAAAAAGTAAATTACATCACTAGAAAAAATTGGATTGACTGAAAAATAATTTTAAAAAAATCAGAAACTTGATGCAAAGAATTCTTTAATTTTTATCAAAGTAATAATCGACAACATACATATTGAGTACTTTATAGTTCTATTGTTAATTTATAAGATTCCTTAAACATAAAAAAGTATCATCTGCAAAGAATGGAATAAAAAATTTTCTAACAGAACAAGAAAAATTTGATTAACCCAAAAAATAATGTAGAAAAAAAATTATATAGTAGAATCAACAGAAAAACCTGTCTCGCAAAATTCTTTCATTATTTATCATGGTTATAATCTACAATACATAGCCCCAAATATTTTTTGTAAATACTGTTACTCTTGCGGTTTCTTGAAAACATTAATTGAAAATAATAGCATGAAATTCACAAGTAGAAAATAAGTAGTTAGATAGTTGTCAAAAACAATTTATACGAATTAACAGAAACATATGGAATGCAAAATTCTTTCTTTCTGTATCGGAACAATAATTTAGATCACATTGTGCCAAATATTTCACAGTAATAATTTAACTCCTGCAATTCCTGAAAAAACAATAATTGAAAATAATTACTTTACAATGATTGGAAAAAATTGCAAACGTAATACGGAAAATATGATTGATGTTTAAAGCAATTTGAAAAAATTTAGCAGAAATACGTGGAGTACAAAATTCTTTCATACTTTAGTAGCACAATAATTTATAAGATTTCATGAAAAATATTCATTGCTAATGCTATTCACACATTTGATTTCATATAAAATATAACAATTTAAAAGGATTATCCTAAAATAAAAGAATAAAATTTACCAGTAAAACATTAAATCATAAAAATTTTTTTGATGGTTCTCAAATCTCAAACAATAATTTAAAATAATTATATATATATATATATATATATATATATATATATATATATATATATATATATATATATATATATATATATATATATATATATATATATATATATATATATATACGGATACTTCAGAATACTTTTATCAAGATAATGGTCTGTGACATCGTTGTTCTGATAAAAGGTAAAAGTATATAACATTATTTTTGAATATGCTAAATATTTATAAATAATGTTATTAACACATTTGAAGTTATATGAAAACATGAAATTTGATCTTTTCAAAACATTAAGTGAAAATTACTTTCTGAAAAGAATGGAATAAAATTCCCTCATAGCACTTGAAAAATTGGATTAAATTCAAACATAATTTAAAAGAATCAGGAAAAATGAGGATTTTAGAGTATCTCAATACTTTTACAGGGCAATAATCTGTAACACATTGAACTAAATATTCCTTATAATAATGATGCTGAACATGTGATTTCTTTTAAGACAATTGAAAACGTGATTATTTAGAAAGACTATAATTAAACTGAACTCAAAATATTTAATTTATCTGAAAAATAATTTAAAAATGAATAATAAAAATATAGTTTATGAAATTCTCTTCGAGTTTTAACAAGAAACGATAATAAACAACATAATTTACCAAATATTGATTAATTGCGCAGTTAACTTTAATTGAATGTTTACAAAATATATTTGAATAAGTCACAAAAGTCGATATAGTAACTGAATCGTATTTGCTACAAAATGATTTGGATCCTTGATGGAAAATTCTACAATATTAAAATTTTTTATAAGTTTTAAATCAATTGAGAAATGTATGTAAATATTTTAAAATTGTTTTATTTGGTTTCCTCTAATATTTTTGGGATATATGTAGACGAAAAATGATGGAAAAGATTAATGGTTTGATTTGTGTGAGCAAATGAAACTTTATCCTCTCTAAAAATATTACTTTAAATTCATGATAAATATAATTGGATATTGTTATTGATCATTCATTGGTAATTTTCTGCACATGTGGTTTTGTTAGACAAAGTCCTAGGGCTCAAAATGGATTCCGAACTACTAAAAACATCGAAACCCAAGGTGGAATTCAAATTCACGAACCGTTGAACCGAAACCATTCGGCTTAGCATAATTGAACAGTAAACAGGAAAAGAACTACTCTGAAATCTTGTATTTATTGGGCGAGCTCCAGTGCCTCATGAGCTTCACGCCGCTTCCCGTTCAGATGAGCAAAGAGAAGCATCTCTCGCCGCGGGCAGCGGTTGGAAGGGTGACCACATACCCTCCTTTACTGGGTTGTAGGAGCTCCGTAGGTTGGGAACACTTCCTCATTAATATGTGACGTCCAAAGTCCTTCTGCTGGTGTTGCGTGGATGTGGAGCGGAGGCTGCCAGCAGCTCAGGTGTTGATCTCGTCACCTGACCGTGATTCAAAATGACTAGGTATTGGTTGATGGGCGAGTATTCCAAACACGTTAACCTTAAAGTATATATATATATATATATATATATATATATATATATATTCCGGGGCTCACCTCCACCTCTATGTATGTATATATTTATTCGGCATTTTTCAAGATCGATGATACTCCGTAATGACATTTTTTATATCGTAATCTATAAACTATCGTAATAAACAGAAAATTAAACTGTTATCACTTAACTGGAGATAACATAACGGCTAAAAGCCATTATAAGGATTTTCTATATTCGTCTCGTAGAGTTTATCTCTTAAGAGAATATTTTATTGAAAATTATCCGCATTTATCTGTCGAAAAAGAAGAAATCTGGAAAACTCTTTCCAGATTGCACTCATCTCTAGTTGTTCAATAAAGGGTGGCTTCTAAGATCTTCCATCCGATGGGGGTGGCTCAATCCTGGATCATAAAGAACAGAAAGATAGCCTCCCTATTCATATCCACTGCGATTCGAACCCAGAAACTTTGAATTGATATTTTAATATAGTATCTACTTTGCTACAAAGATACTTTTGATTCCATTTTGTGCTGATTTATTACGATAAACAGAACAAAACTGTGAAATCTTTGGGTTTCACAGTTTATATTTGAATCCGGCACATTTACATAGGAGACTACATATATTATTTATTTTATAACTTTTTCACTTCAAAGATGTTTTCAAATCTACTAACATCCCAATAGAAAAAGAAGTAAATTTCGCAACCAGCTCATTTGTTAGAAATAAAGGAGATTATTTTTCCAATGGATTTACAAATTTTGAAAGAGGATGACGAAGAAATGATAACTACCCTTTTACATTTGAGAAGCAGAGACAAAGGGAAGGGATTAAAGGATATTATTTAGAAGAATCTCGTTATCCTTGATGGGTGTCCTTGATGCAGATAAGCAAAGTCACTCAAGTTTAAAACATCGCCGCTTCCTGAACGAAGTAAAATGATCTACAAAAAGTGACTTTCTCCACAATATTAATCCACTTTGATTAACTTTTCCTCTCTTTCATCTGAAGATTGCAGGCAAGGACTCAACACGAAAGACAAGACTCTACGAAGGAACAGCAATTAAATAAACAGTGTGAGTTTCTGCAGAACTAAAATATATCTATAGTTTCCTATATATATTTGAATTTTTGAATATATATAGTGTTAATTTGAATTTTTGAGTGATGGTTTATTTTTTCGAATCTTTTAAATCAATCATAAAATTATAATCATAAATGAAAGCATATTACATAATAGTAAGCCTATTAATTAAAATAATTTGTAATATATATATATATATATATATATATATATATATATATATATATATATATATATATATATATATATATATATATATATATATATATACATACTATACATATATATATATATATATATATATATATATATATATATATATATATATATATATATATATATATATATATATATATATATATATATATATATATATATATATATATATATATATATATATAAACTCTGTGGCACGATAGTCCATTAAAGGGCCAAAACATACAATGCCCATATCTGTCTTATTGATCGAGGCCTCTGGGATGAGTAGCATATAGCTCGGTTAGGTGGTCAGCCTAACGTGAAACCCCCAATGTTTAATTCCCAAGCATGCTTGGTACTCAGTTTATCGACTCACTGATGTGTTAAAAAACTGAGCCATAGATAGATACATACAGTAGAACTCCAAATATCAAATAATCAAAATTTGGTTAATTGGATTTTTTCGAAAAAGAGGTCTCTTTTAATTAATTATTGCATGGGGAAAATGGGAGGAAAAGTATATATATTTTAAAGAGAAATAACTTTTAATCATTTTAATGGAAAGGCAGCACTTTTACATGCTAATTACTTACAAATGTTGTATATTAATACAGTATGTATTGTATATAATTTTACAAACACTATTTTTAAAATTAACTATGGAAGAATATTAACAAGTGATTTTATTATGATACAGCAATGAATAAAGAGAAACACCTCAAAACAATTATTTCTTTTACACATTCTAGTAATTCTGTTCCATGAAGACTAATACTCGTCTCTTAAGATAATATCATTCCGTTCAATAGTTAGTTCAATAGTTTATGAGTTTGAATCCTACCACAGGTGTGGTTACTTGTAGTGATTTGGAATCGGCTTAAGTTATACATTATGGTTGAATAAACCTTGATTGGTAAAAAATGTTAAAATAACGTACTAAAAATCCGTCCAAAATTTGCTGTCCGAAAGAAAATGAATAATGTGTTTCTGTATGCACATCTGAAGAAGTGGATGCAAAGAAGTTTTCATGGTTTTCTCCTTTGCGATACGGCTCATTCTTTATGAAAATGTCTAATCGGTAGGCACTTCACTACAGATGCTCAAGTAACGGCTTTCAGCGAATTCTATTGCATCACCGAATTTCTAAGCTATAATCTTTACAATTTTTTATTAATATTTATGAAATGTATGGAAAAATAAAATCATTGTGTGTGTGTGAAAAAATTATTTCAACCTGTGGTGAGATAATTTAAATCTGATTTAGTGTGAGAAGAATAAAAATGATGGGCATTTATCGCAGCGTCCTCTTTTTTCTACCATGAAAATGATTTTTTTCGCTTTTTTTTTTGGTTCGCTTTTCCTTTTCTTCGAATGTAGGTCATTCCAGGTGTAGCTGAAGAGATGGTGTCATCGCAGAAACGTCTCATTGCGTCAGTCATGGACGAGACGCATCACAAAGAGAACGAAAGGATTCTGCCAAGGGCTCCCAGAAGCTTCATTCTTTTGCATCAGCCTGTGTCATCAGTGAGAGTTCGCCCTCCAACGTATCTCAACAATGCAGAGAGTAAATAGGAGGCGTGAGAAAGTAAAAGTGTTCCATTCAAATTTCTGCGCTGTTAGGCATTCGCCAACCACTGCCAGATATGCTTAAATAAGATATTCTTAACCCAATGTCTGTGTTCCGCAAAGTGGCATACTTTTTTTCTCTAAAATTCTCCAGAAAAACTATTGTTTGATTGTAGTTGGATAGCGAATGAAAAAGTAATTGCGAACATTGAAAATTTGTTTACTTATTGAGATAGAGGATTTATCTGTTTTTAAAATTATGGTTTTTGTAATAGATTTTGACTTATTCCTAGGTGCGGTGAATAAGTGGCGCCAAACTTGTTTATTGCTTGGATTCTTGATTCAGATATCGCCATTCTTTAACTGTTTGGCGGATAAATTAAAGCATAAAAATGAGCTCCAATATATTTTTCTTACTGTTGAAGTGGAAAACGATATTAAAATAACAAATATTCGAACAATAACAGTTATTCATAGATATAACTGTAGAAATAACAGACATTCGATAAAACTAGATATTCTTAACAAAATTAAACTTTGCTCTTGTGTGTAGGAATTCTTAATATATTTTATCTTTATTTTATATTGGAAAAATATTCTATGCCACAGTAAAGAAAATATCAAGAGAATTGAAGACACTTTATTAAAAATTTTGCGATGATTTTAGTCCCGATTATAGAAAAGCTCTAGAGGGATTATAAATAAAGATATTTTGACTTTTTTTTTTACCAAATTGAGAAATATTATACAGCTTCTTTAAGGAATAGGCCATAAAATGTGATTATAATTTGAACGACAAAAATTTTAATTTGATATCATTGTGCCTATGATATGGATTTTCTAAAGCACATGCCTTCAGAGATTTCTTTAATAATTCAATCTTTAAAAAGGTTGTCCACTTACATACCATTTCCTGATTGAATTACTAAGAAAAATGACTGAAGCAAACAAAATTTTGAAATAAATTACAGCCATTGCTAAGAGCATTCGCATTTTGAAATTACAACCATTATAAATGCAATAAAAACTGTCACTTTCGGAGAAATAATATAATCCCGAAAGTTCCCTAAATTCAGAATGGAACAAAAACTGTCTTACTAAATATCTCTTGGATAAAAGAGAACTAAATTCACTATTGTTATCACTTTAGAAAAATAATAAACTCGCAGTTTTCATATCTTTACCAACATGAAAAGTGGGCAAGACAAATTAAGCATTTCAAAACAGAAACAATGCAGTTACAAATTAGACTTGTAATACCTGTTCTGAATGGCAAAGTCTGGAGTAAAACAAAATTGAAATATTATTTCGTGAAATAACCAGAAACATTTAAATGAATTCGCGATCAAGGCTCACTGAGATGTGGTAGAAGTTGTAACCCATCACTCAAGGTTTAAATAATCCCACGCATTTTCCTCCAATTTATCATGATATATATTACTGTTAAGGTATGAGAATAACTATTGTTTTGCACAAAAGTTTCCTCCAATTTGGGTGTATCAAGCAGAAGTAAATCCTAAGTTGTTAGCGAGTTTTTTTTTTTTTTTTTTTGTAAATTTTGTCCATTGGTAACATTGTGATATAGTAAATTAATATAGTTCCTGTCAAATTCCTCTCTACCGTTGGTGAATTCTTATACCACATTAAGCCCTAGGCATATTAAATAATATTATTGTAATTCCATAAACTGTGTGTTAAAAATACCTTTCAAGCTAGCAATATTATGATTCTATCTCACTGAAGAATATTTATTCTTCATTTAATGGTGAATCAAGAAATATTACGATGTATTTAAAAATCACAGATGAAATTCCATTCATTTATAAACTAAGCGAATAAGAATATGGTGAATTAATAATCTCTCTTGGCTAATTATCTTCTTCATTCATTGTTAACCTACAGGTGAAAAAAGCAATTTAAAATAAGTCTCTAACACAATAATGAATTCGTTATTATTCTTTCGGAGAATTAAGTAACATTGTGATTAGTTCATAAGCCTTTTGAGAATTTCAATTGTGGTTAATAAAATTTTGAATGAAGAAATATTATTGGGAACCCAATAATGCATTTCAGTGAATTTTTTTATTCAACATTAATATCTTAGTGAACTATATAACATATAAAAATGTCTGCATGAAATTGGTGAATCGAATAACAGTATGATGAAATCCATGGATTATAGGAGAATCAAGTTTTATTAAAATAAATCCACATTACTTCCATTACTATGTGGTAAATTTCGATTTTCTTATATATATATACATATATATATATATATATATATATATATATATATATATATATATATATATATATATATATATATATATATATATATATATATATATATATATATATATATATATATATATATATATATATATATATATATATATATATATATATATAAAAGTCCATTTAGGAGTTCAAATAATTTTATAGTATATTTGTTGTACCAGCATGCTTACCGGTTCAAGGCCCTGAGTTGGGCTCTACTAGTTAGATGGAAGTACCTGGGTGGAAATCTTCATCATTTAGAAGCAAGTACCAAGGAAAAAATTCTGAATACTTGACCTGCCCCACCCAGGGGTATCATTTCACTTGGAGGACATTGCGATCACGACAAATTTAGCTTACCCCAACCCCTTTAATGAACACAACGGATTTTCAGAACATTCGGGATTCAAACTCATTACCTACCAATAATGAAAACGATACTTCAACCAACTAGGTAAACACAGCCATAAAATAGATATGTAATGAATTATATTCTCATTTTCCCATTCAGCTTTTGGCAAATGAAATGAAATTATTTTGAATCCGTAAAGGATCATTGATAGTGGACCATATACAAAAAATTGCAAGGCTGAAATTCCGGAAAGCTTTAAAGTATCTTATACAAGGTAAGTTGTAATATATATATACTTCGATTTGGTTAACAGTGACCTAGCACGAACTCTAAAAACGGGGACCTAAATACTGATCTGCCATTGACTCGCTTTCAGTTATTAAAACATTTGCTATTAAAACCAGAATTCTGAATTCATTGGCTTCATTACATAAAGAGAACTAATATTTATAGCCAAAAGGCATTTGGTATAGCACAGAACTTTTCCTTAATATTTTGAGGAAAACGAGCCTTTTTCATGTCTTAATATCAAGACATATTGTAGAACTTTAGCTTTGAAAACAGTTGTTAGCTTTGGGTGTTTCTCTTAGCCAATTTATTGCTAGAATATAATCTTGGAAATTCATATTATGAGTTTAATTTTTTAAAAAAATATTGATACCATTATTGGTCACCTGTTAAATTAGAAAAACAACGAAGGAATGAAAAGTCATATTGATTATTTTCTCAAAAATATCGATATTACATTATTATTGGTCACTTATTAAATAGAGTCAGTCCCAAATATGGAAATATCTGTATTTAAATTTTAGATTTTTTGTTTCCTTAAGAACAATAAATATATTCAAATCTTCCCTGATTGATATCACTTTTTCTATCGCAACTATACAAAGAGTATGGGTAATATAATTTTCAGCCTCTTTTTGTATCCTATACTAAATGCACCGATAGACCAAAGCCATCAGCATTCGTGAGAAAATCGTATACCTAATGATGACAAGAGGAAATGTGACTTGGAAAAGGAAGGACACTTACCCAACTTTGATGAAAACATTTCAGTTGCTGGAAATGAGATCGTCTCAGGTATATATAAATCAGTTAAAATCAAATCAAATATGGTGTGGGATGCAGGAAAATTCTTTTAGTTAGGAAGCTGTGTTAAGCACTGAATGCCTTATATTCACGTCGCAACCTATTTGCGATTGGTGTAGCATGCTGGGGAAATGTAAATAAGTTCTGAAGAGGGGTAAAAACTATACTTTTCCGAAATTTCAAAACAAAAAGCTAGTATAGTTTTTGGGTGGTCTATACTTGAAGGGGCCCCACATTTTGTCGCCAATTTGGATGCCATATTGTTATGCCAATTTGTATGATTATTTTACTTGTGACCCACGCCATCGTGTTTTCATTGCCATCTTGTTTCTTCAAACATGCATGAAACAACGCTTGGTGACTAAAAAATCATCAATGTTCGCCAAAGGGAACCTTAAAATATAATAAATCCCTTTCTTTTAAATCATTATGTGGCATAGAATAAGGAAGAATTAATTCGATCCCATATATTTTATGTAAAAAGAAGGAATCCCATTCTTCAAGCGAGCAGAATTCCGACTGAGTGTGCATTGCACAGAAGCAACTATGCAGTGAGTGTTGAAATACCCCTTCATTCTGTTTGCATTATTTCAGAACACTACATAGAATTTCTAAATGATATGTAGTCTTTGTCATAGTTTATCTTGAGACAGTCATCTTCATGTGAGTTTCATTTCATTTTCTGCAGCTGTTCTCATTTCAGGACAAAAATTCAATGGATAAAGTAAGTACAGAGGGTATTAACACATTTTTAGAACGATTTTGATTAAGAATTTTAAAAAAGTAAATGTTTTGAAATAAAAATATTTGGCAACAACTTATTATTTGAAATGAGAAACATCGTCTGCTACTTTTAAATTTATTGTTCTTTCAAAATGTAGCATGTAAACAAGCTGTGGATTGAGGGATATCTTTTTGCGCTTTCCGAAGAGAAATATTCTTATTCCAGGATTCAAAAACGTCGTGAAGTGCATGGTATTAAAATTTCTAAGTGCAAAATAAGCAACATTATTAATCGGACAGGTAAAAACCGTCAATTATTATTTCTACATGGAAAGAAGACTCCAAACGAATATCCGAAAAAAGTACGTACTGTTTCAAATGTTCCTAAAGTGAAATCGCTGGTAACAAGAGAAAATCCATCAACACAGAAATCAATTGCAAAGTCTTTAGATACATCTATATCAACAATAACTAAAATAATAAATCCAGATTTACAACTTAAAAAAGCTAAAAAGCATAATGTTCACCAGCTATTGCCGAGACATGTGGCTCAACGCAAAACATTTTGTAGAATCCTGTATGAAAACTATTTAGCAGGAGATAAATGGAAATACATTGTGACCCTTGATGAAGCATGGGTTTACATAAAGGACTGCAACAAAAAAGGTCTATTTACTATAGGAAACGAGGAGAAAAAATGTACAAACCTGGTTCCGTCAATGTAAAGAAAGTTTCAGTAAGGGGTTTATGATAGTCGCAGGTTTCTCCTACAATGGGAAATTAAAAATAAAAAGAGTAGAAAAAAATGTTAAAATCAACTCATCATACTATCAGGAGAAGGTTTTACGTCCAATATTTACAGAATAAATTCCACTTCTTTATCCCAATGATTTTCAAAGAGTGAAACATCAACAAGACAAAGTTACAAGTCATACTTCGAAAGCAACCACTGCATTCCTTGAAAAAATGAAGACTAATACAGGTATTGCATATATACCTTTTCAACATATTCCTGTGAAGTCCACTGACGTTTCACCTATGGACTATTGTGCCTTTGGTCTGTTAAAAAGAGCTCTTTCTAAACGCAAACCCACCACGATGGATGGGCTCTGGAAAGTAGTGGAAAAGGAATGGAAAGCAATACCCCTGGAAATTTTACGAAAAGCTCTTCTATCATGGAGAACACGATGCAGACTTATATTCCAGAAAAAAAAAGCTATCAGATTAACATTTAAAAAAATAGTTCTTACATTTTAAACATTAATTAAACGGCCCCAAAATCGTTCTAAAAATGTGTTTATACCCTCTGTATTTTCAAATGTTTTCAGGCACCTCTGTTTAGTATCAGTTGAAGCAGCTTAACATAATAAACCACTTGTTATTTTTAAGTAGAATCATTTTACAAGGTCAACAAGGTGTATGAAAATTCTTTCCGGAGACAAAATACGTGCAAAAGAAATATAATATCTGCCAGTTATTAGATTATCTAATACATTTTATAATATGTGCTGTAAAAGAAATTGCATAAAATAAAGAGAAAACTATAGACAAAATTATAAAATTTTATAAATTAATTTAAAATTTTGGTTCTAAATTAGCGGAGTTCAGCATGATTTTCTTTTCTTTTTAGGGTTACTTTTGTGTGCAAGAGATATATAATATTTTAACCACAATTTATGATTTAAAGTTGACTCAGAACTACAAAAATCCTTATTCCAGGAATCAAACCCACGAACTATTCAACCAAAGGTTAGAGTAGTAATGTTCTAAGCATTTATAAACGTTTCTAATATTTTTCTTTGAATATAAAGTAAGAGATTTTATGTTTTTTTATGATTAAAAATATAACAAAGTATTTCTGTTTATAATAATTTTACTTGTGAAAGCGTTTTGGCGTTACTCTGTATTTAAAAATTCCAAAAAATTTTGGTTCGCTATTTATGGTTATTTTTTACACTACTTTTTATCCAAACGGATACAGAGTTAAAAGTAAATCAAAACTAATAAAAACTAGCCGATAGGGGATTTGAACTCACGAATTGTCGAACTGTAAACCGAGCATTGCCTATTGAGAAACTGTGATGAATGCTTTCCAGAATCACGAAAATTCAGAACACCTGTTGGTAATTTTTTTTTACATTTGAAGATCATTTTTGGCATTGAGAGATAATTATGGTAATAATTATCATTTGACATTTGTGGGGATAATTACTGTATCAATTTTCGCTTGATATTTGAGTATAATTATATATATATATATATATATTATATTATATTATAAAAATAAAAACTATTATATCAAGATTTAAGGATGATTATGACAACCATAATAAATGCACGATTAGGTTAAAAAAAGAGAATGTAGTAATTGTCATAGATTAATATAGTATATCATCTATGTTGCTCTGATACAGTCCAAATTTCTGTAAATAATAATCTTAACAGTCAAAATAAATTTTATCATCTAAACTGAATGTATCTTTATAATTATTCGACAAAAATTTACCTAGCGGATATATAGCAGAATAAAGAAAAAGCACGTAATATTCCAGAATTCAACGAATTTTTATCTTAAGGACACACACACACAACTCACGAGTATAGGAAGTTGTTTACCTGTAATATAAAAAAGAGCAAAAAAAGAAAGGAAATCACCAAACTTCTCAAGTAATCGCTCAAAACATGAATGAAAAAGAAATTAACCGTTGTTTCACAGTGAAGAGGATTAAAAAAAAAAAAACTTTAAACCTTTCACACCGAAAAGCGTGTCTTTTTGTGTAGTCATGATAAATGCGTGGTGGGGAGCCCAATGACCGAAGGGCCGAGCTGGCAACCGAATGATTAGCGCTCTTGCCTTCGGTTCAACAGTTCGTGGATTCGAATCCCACCTTGGGCATGGATGTTTGTAGTGGTTCGGAAACCACTTTAAGCCGTAGGTCCCGGACTAATTAGCCCTCGCGCGCAAAAAATGACCATTGAGCGACAAACAAACAAACAATGACCGAAGGAATTCGAGAAGGACTTTTCATAGATAATGGCCCCATACTCGAGTCGCAAGGGAGGAAACCAGGAATATTTCCAAGCACTCACTTGGACAAATGGGCATGCAGAAGCATCCATCTTCTATTGTTCAAAGTGATCCTTAGTAGTTTCACGCCACTTCCCGTAAGATTAACAATTTGAAGCATCGTTTGCCACTGGCAGTGATTGGGAGGGTGACCACATTCTCCCGCTCTGGGTTGCTGGAGCTCCGGAAGTTGGGGACGTGTCCACGTTCATGTGTGACGTCCAAAGCTGTTCCACTGGTGTGGCTTGGATGGAGAGAAGTAGGTGCCAACTCAGGTGTGACCTCGTCACCTGACTGTAATGATAGGCGAGTGTTCCAAGGTAGAGTTAGCCTTAAGATACATTACGCAGCTTCTTTGCAAAGTGATAAATATATGCTGTTCACAGCATCTAGAATTGAACCTGGGACTTAACGTTCTGAAGAGCGTTGTACTACCACTAGGCCATGAGTCCCAAATCCACATTCATTTGAAAAGTTTATATATTCTATTTTGCTTTTTATTGCATTATCTGTCTAGTCCATAGATTATCCACATATCTATGGACTTAGTTTCCTAAACATATAACCAGTTACCGAATCTCCAAATCATTGTAAATTTTATCAGCATTCTAATAATTAATCTGATATTAAAAAAAAAGTTATTTTTAAATTTCTGCATCATTTTGACCATAAGGCACTAAATCTGATAAACATAACTATTCAACTACGCGACTTTCATTTGATAAACAATATCGAACTCGTTATTCTCCGCACGCTGGATGGATATCTCTTCCCAAGAATTTACCAAAGATCTAGTTTCATATAATTCATAAATTATTACATTTTGTATGTGCTTACATTACATACATTAAGAACAGCTGTAAAGGAATTTATTTATAGAGAATTTTTAAATGTTCGCATTCATATAAATATGCTACATTTTATTTTATAAATTTGTATTATAAATGAGCCGACTAAAAACGGTGTATTTTAATATTTGAAAATTTACTATTTATGAAATGTTAATTAGCGGACTGTTGGTTTCAAGAAAAAGATGGATACCAAACTTCCTGAAAAAAGTCACTTTTAGGAAAAATCATGATATTCAGAATTTTGCATTCACATTTACTAATTTGCTTAATTTTGTTCAAAAAACTGTCTCGCACGCAATAAAACCTCTCTTGTACCTCTGCTGAAAGCAAATAAAACGAACTGTTGAAAATATTTTATTTTGTCACAAATTGATTATGTTTTAACTTTGGCACTCATTATTCATATTTTAATATATTTCCGATGGTCAGCGTGTTAGGAAAGACGAAAATACGTTTGCTTAAATGATTAAAAACAATACTTTCTCAAAAATCGGAATTTTGCTATAAATATCTTTATTTTTAAAAAACAATTGCTCTGTGCATGAATACAAAAAAGGAAGAACCAATGTATTTTAACTACTCTCAACACTTATGCTTAGAAGAGGATTTTTAAAAGTGGCAAAGAATTTCAGGTCTTCGTTCTTGAAGCGAGGAATGTTCCTGAATTGTGCACAATGGGGCATAAGGTACTTTGCAGTGAGTTCGAATCAGCGCTAATTACGTTTTACATTATTTAAAAACGGTGTATTTGAAATGTTATTGAATTTTGTTATTGAATTTGAAATTTTATTTGAATCGTTAATTGCCTGAATATTTAAAAAATTAACTTGTGGAATTTTTATTTGCATTTAGGAATATTTTTATATTTCATATGAGACTTCCTCCCCTAGTGACGTCATCAGATATAGTAACAATATTTGTTATTTATAAATTTTGATCAGGTAATAATGTCAACACATGAGCTGTGGTTATCAATTCTTCAAATTCCTATGTTATGGCAATGGAAAGTTATTAAATTCTACATCACAATTTAATGTATATAAGCTTCTTAAAAATTATAGTTTTTTATTTTGTGCGCTAACCATTTTTAAGCCATAAATGTGATGGCTTTTATAGCTCAAGAGGTTTTACGATCAAATTTAATGTTTTTCTTTCATAGATATTCCAGTGGGAAAATTCGGTGAAGTTTTGCAGGACATGGTTTCGAAAGATAAACTTCTACTTGGGTTTCAAGAGGAAATTGCAATTTAGGGGGATAAGGGGATATCTGTTATTTAATTAGATTTTATCGAAATTCTCGCTACCAGAATTGAGTTTTCCCTTATAGATCTATGAAATATTAATCGAATGAAGTGAACTTTGGAAATTATCTTTGATGTAAAAGTTATTAGATTGTTGAAGTTCGGTATCGTTTCATCCTTATTTCAATTTGCTTCCTATTAATGACATTTTGGAAAAAACTGAAATACGCATTATAGGGTGATATTTTTTCTTTAAATTAAACTCATATATGATTTGACATGACCGTATAAGGTCTGACAGCCCAGATGAGGTCCAAGTTCTACAATGCCCATAGCAGTTTGCATGACCGAGAGCCCTTGGATGTGAAACATATGCGGTTTGGTGATCTGGATAATGTGAAAACCCAAGTGGTTTTTACAAACATGCTTGGTACTCAGGGTTATCGACCATTTTAAGGGATGAAACACACAGCCAACCAGAGGATCAAACCTCGAGCCTGTTCCTCTGGAGCGCGAGGTCCTACCACTACGCCACAGGGCTTTACACTGTTCAAATACTTGTATACAAAGAAGGGGATATGCTAAGCTATGTATATTTTCCCTACACATAAATGACAGTCTTAGAAAAGGAGGAAATAGCCACTTATTTACTGTCTTGAAGCCTGCAGAGTTTTGCAGTGATCTGCAATCGTGGCATCAGAAACTTTAAAGGGAGTTCACATCACAGTCCTTAACTTTTAAAGTACATACAAATGCTGTAGTCAAAAATTTTGGATGACATACTTTCCGTTTCTCGCGTTAGCTGTGACCAGCATTCTGACATGAGGTTTATCCCATTAAGAGAAGCCGCCCTCTCTTCAACCCTGGACAAAAATTGGATAGAAGAAAGATTTCATTTATAAAGATAAGCACTCTCATTGGACCTCTATCATATTTTTGAAAGAAAGATGAAGATGTTAGGTTGTCTTTTTACCACTGCTTGCAGATGCTTGGGGAGGTTGAACATCTTCAGTGGTCCGAAATCAACATTCGGATACGAACACAAACGTAATCCACCCTACTGTTTAAATACTAAGTTCACATTCATTGGTCTACTCTAGATAATCAGTTTCATTTTAAGAAATATGATAAAACACAGAAACCAGAGGCGAGTTTATATCTTCGGCATACAAGTTTCTTCGGGTCAGTGCTTGGGTGACTTACGGGCTTCTTACCCTGGCAAATCTGATTGGGCTCTGCATTCTATGAAAAGTTCTGCCGATAATTATACTCAGTAGATGTTCCAACTGCTTTACGACAGCCTTTAAGTAATGGGCCATGCCCAGTTGAGTATTAATATACAGAGGTCTATTATGTCTACGTATGATTTGGAAATGTTAATCGGCAAAGCCATCAGTTTACAGCGAAAACTATCTGAGTTTGATTTTGGATCAAATGAAAGTTGTGTGTTAAGTTGCAGTTTTGTTAGGGTGGGTTGCTTTCCGGATTCCCTTCTTCGCGATGCATGAATAACACGGGAATCAATAAAAAATCATTTCATAAAGAAATTTATGTGGTGGATATCAATATGCTTTATAAAAACAGAGCACGAGGCTGTATACGACAAAGTATTAAATATTCCCTAGGGATAGGTGATGAGATGAAGAAGAGGAATTCGGAAGTCGACATCGTCTTTTGAATGAGGCATGAACTTATGTGATGAATAATTATGTTTTGCACTTTTGTCATACAAAACAATTTAATATGCAGTAGAACTTTAAAATGTAAATTTTAGATGAACTTAATCTCCGTGTGTATAAAAAAACCAGTTGCTTTTAGATAAAGCAAAGTAATGTGAATTAATTTTACAAAATATAGCGGCCAATCAGAGAATTGTAAAAGCTCTGGGGCACTCCGTGGCTGAGTGGTCAAAGTATCACTCCGCTAATCGCTTGAGAGCGTAGGAGTGTGGGTTCGATTCCCACCGTGGTCCTGGGTGTTTTCTTCGTAATTCTTCTGTGGTTGTACATCTGTCATTGTGCTATTTGTCCTATTATCGACAAAGACTTACAAGCGGATCTCAAGAATCAAGCATACAAGTCTGAATATATGCAATGTAATAATAAATAAATAAATAAAAGCTTTGTGGGCTGATGTGAAAAGAACTTATTCGTTTTCAGGAAGGTAACTAGTTCGATAACTGATCCAGTTGAACACCAATGCGATTCCGAACTTATGCATATGGACATTACTCAAGAACTAATGTCTCTACGTTGATATGGAAATGTTGAGAATAGGAAGCCAGCTCAGGTGACGACCTCGTTTCTTTATTGCGGTAATCGTAATTTCACCTTAATCGTAACTGCTTTACAAGGTAGAAGATGGTTTATCGTTAAAGATGATACTCGTCAGAGAATTATTCGTTAAAAGTTAGTTAAAATCACCCTTTAAAGTATTCATATTAATCAGTTACATGAATATTACTTAAACCAATATTTAAAAAGGGTTAATCGTTAAAAGTTATTAAAATTATCGTTTAAATTATTCATATTAAACAGTTACAGGAATATTACTTAAACCCAAATTAACAGAGGGTTAATCGTTAAAAATTAAATAAACGCAAGCATCATTTGAATCATTCAAATTAAATGATTGCAGAAATATTATTTAAACTAATAGTTAAATATTCAGTAGTCGTGACGCTTCCATTATACTACTTGCGGTGTTTCAGCTTCACGTTTCATTTCGATTATTTTTTATTTTCGTTTTAATTCTATGTTTCGGTTCCATCCGATTAAAATAGCCATCATTACAGTATACAGATGGAACAATGTTTCTGATGCCTTCGGTAACACAATTGCCTGTTATTCAGCATCAATCCATCAATCACCTGTCTTTCCTGATCACTGGATCGGTCGGACCTACTTCAGAGAGACGTTATCACGATTCGGACATTAAACGCCTCTTCCTGTGTCCACTTTAACCCTTTCTTGGAGTGGAAAAGAATATCGGTCATTCTAACGGGCAGGTAAATGGCCTTCAAGTGACCTTTTGACTCCCCGAATAACCCGTTCCTCCCGGTGTAAACACAGACACACTTTCGAATAAGAAAAAAGTTGATAAAAACAAAATGGCGGAAACAGATCCCGTCCCCAGTTGCTCTCTGGAACAAAAAGAGAGCGCCAGTGGCTCGCCTTGAACAGAAAACTGGAACATGGCGGCGTTCGAATTTTCTTTTTACGATTTCATTTACAAAATAAATGGGAATTTTTCTTTTATTCCCCTAATTTATGTAGCTACTGAAGAGGAAATAAATGCGGTAGATCCACGATTTTATGAAACTCACAATTCAGAGAATTTCTTAATTTGATTCCCAAGTCAGCGGAGAATTTTGAAGGGAAAACCTTTCTTTCACGTGAAATTTACAGTTGTTTAATTTCTCAATAATGTGGTGAAAATTGAAGGGGAAAATCTTTCATTCAACGAAACTTGCAGTAAAGTTTGAATAAATGACGAATTTTTAAATTGAATACATTTAGATTGAATTTGACGAAAATTCATGTGAAAATCAAAGATTTTCAATTGTATTCTTAGAAAATATTTTATTTCTAAATTTATTTTTTGATTCCTAAATGAAAACTGATGGAAAAATGAACCAAATAAGGAAGTTTTTTAGTCACTTTTTTCGTAAATGCTGATTTACGAAAAAGCGACTCAACATTTCCTGTCAATTTTTATCAGACGTAAGAAGAAATTAATTTCTGCATTTAATGTGTGTATTTGGCTTCTTAAATCTGAAGACAGAAAAATCCACAATTCAACGGAGTTTGCAGTATATTTTCCACAAATGAATATTTTTTAAATATAATACATATAGTATAAATCTGAGGAAAATTCCCGCGAAAATTATCCCTTTTCATTGGCATTTAAAAAAAATATTTAACTAAATTTATTGAGTTTTGAAACGTAAATTCAATGACAGTTGATATAAAGATAAACTAGATAAGGAAGGTTTCAGTCAAATTTTTTAGATGTTGATTTACTAAAGGGAGACTCAACATTTCCTGTCAGTTTTCATCAGACCTACAAAACAAAATGTATTTTCTCAATTCAACTGATTTAGCTTCTCCAGTCTGATGAATATGGATGGGAAAATCCACAATTTACAGTAGATTTTCAGTAAATGTTGAATTTCTAAATTTAATATTGGCTTCTGAACTCTAATGAAATATCAAGTGAATCATTCATTTAAAGATACTTTCAACATCATTTTTAGAAATATTTATTTGCTATTGTGTTTTGATGCTTAAGTTATATATATATATATATATATATATATATATATATATATATATATATATATATATATATATATGTATAAGAAAATAATTGTGTTATTTAGTTTATTGTGTTTTGATTCTTCAGTTATTTGTATAAAACTTGATGTGAAAATCCATCAAATGACGATGCTATTTTCCCTTTTTAGCAAATGTTGAATTTTTCAATTTAATGTGTTTTAGCTTCAGAGAAAAAATTTTGTGAAAAACTTAATTACGCTTTAAGTTAGTTTTTAATAAATGAATTTCTGATTTTAATTTTCTTGTTTCTTATATATGATAGAAATAAATTAATAACTATTAAAAATATCTTCCATCAAATTTTTAACAAATGTTGAATTTCTAAATTTTGTATTGTTTCTTAAATGGAAATTGATGTGAAAAACTTGCATTTTAGGAAGATTTCTGTCACATGCAATCAATTTTTGATTCTTCAATTTACCGCATTTAATCTGATACAAATTTCCATTTCATGATTTTTTTGTTGCTTTAGTGTTGTATTTTTAAAGTCGAATTTTGTTTTTCCACAATATTCAATCTTTGAAAAGGGGACTTTGTATGACCTGAATGATAGATTTAACAAGTGAGAGGAATCTGAACCTATATATATATG